>JAXIVJ010008333.1:0-56127 GCA_036785665.1 Chirona hameri
TTGCTAGATCGTAAGCCCAGCGCTCTCCCGACTGAGCTACACGAGCGTATATGACATATGGCATTAAAGGTTCAATAATGTTTATTAGTCAGATACGACCACAGGCCGGAGCCCACTTATGGCTGCAATGACATCTACGTTTGCCCTTACCCGCTCGCCTAGAAAGCACCGGCCACACTCGTACACACAAATACAAACCCACACACACATATGGACACACATATGGACTCTTACTCACACTCATACACACGCAGAGGGCACCCGACTGAACACATGACGTCTCCGATCAACCGGGGTATCTATGCAATTATGTACAATGCTGTTCCCGGAAACAGCAGGGCACATATAAACATACAGTTTTGTTTGTGACAAACATTGGACAGCACAAGTAAAGTCTGCCGGTGACTGGAATTGCGCGATCGGATGGTGGGGTCAGGGCCCTGCCGCTGGTCAATATCGATTTTTGCCAAGCAAATCAAACAATAATTGTCTCTATTTATAATTAATGATTCAAATCTGGACATTGATTTACTGATCGTTAGAAATGGATGTTAATTCGTCCTCAAAGCACAAGTAAAAATAATTTCACAAAGTCTATGATTGGTTAGGACGAAATCGTAAAGAATATGTTACAACTGCAAACGTGAGTCGTGAGCTAATGAACCTGCCAAAATCTGGGGGGGGGGGCAAAATGACTATTTTGCCCCCCCCCCCAGGATTTTCTACTGGGTGGCATTTTGGTACCTTGCCCCCGTAATCCACCGCCCCCGGAGCTACTAATTAGGTTAACACTTAACTGTACAGAAAGGTTTAGACCGCACAATCGGTAAACTATATATCGGTAAACCGCACAAAGATGCATGCTGATCCAGTGGCAGCTGGCATTTGGCAGGATGTGATAGGATCGTCTCAAGCAAAATGTGGAAAAACGAGAAAGTGCACATTTCCAGCTTTAATAACATCAATTTATAACATCCGTGCATGCTGGTAGGGTACATACGGAGTAGGTTGAAGGGCGCGGGTCGCAAAATATCAGAGCAGAATGCAGCTGCTCTGTGCCAC
The DNA here is from genome assembly GCA_036785665.1 of Chirona hameri. Classification (NCBI taxonomy): domain Eukaryota; kingdom Metazoa; phylum Arthropoda; class Thecostraca; order Balanomorpha; family Balanidae; genus Chirona; species Chirona hameri. The sequence continues at coordinate 1,063 of JAXIVJ010008333.1, forward strand.
GGCCGGCGGTCATGCACGTGTCCGCATGCTGTGAGATACTGTTCATGTATTTGCGAATCATTCCATATAAATGGCTTAATGTTCGATTCGAGTGAAAAGGATACAAGTTGGGCGATACAAACGAAAAACACGACAGACAATTTAAAACACGCATCGCACACACACAAGAAATCGTGGTAACTATGTTAATAAAACGAACGAATTCAAGCTTTCACACACCGTCGTCACAATTTTCGAGTTGGGATTTTAGCACGGCGAGGCTCCGGGAGGCCATAACGGCCGGCGTCAGGTGGTTCCAAGACGAGGCCGCCCTATAGGAAAAAGCCCTGCGCGACATGGATAGCCGGAAAGCGGGCAGTTCTAGAGCACCAGCCACCGCGGCCCGCGTGAGGCGCTCACTCACAGCGGTGCGAGGGATGAATAGCGATCGGACCGCTGCCGGGGCGCGGGGATCGTTTAAGGCTCTGTAGACGCCGATACAGTCGCGGCGCGCAACGAGGTCGCGTATACCCTGCCAGCCTAGCGACTCCACGATCGGTGAGATATGATCACGACCCCGCGCACCCGAGACGATCCTTGCCGCGAAATTTATCACCTTTTGTACCCGGCTGAGGTGGCAGTCAGCGGCCCCGCCCCAGACGGAGAGGCAGTACAGTATGTGGGGGAACACGTGTGTCTGGATTAGGAGTTGGCGGGTCTCGGGTGTGAGGTGGTGACGAATTTTATACAGACAGAACAGGATGGAGTTGCACTTTTTGACTAAATTGGAAATGTGCTCCTCCCAGGACAAGTTACGGTCCATGGTGACCCCCAGCATCTTCACGGACGGCAAGGGATTGAGTGTGTGGTTTGAGATGTTGAGCTGAAAGGATGGAGTCTTTTTAAGGGCTTGAGGAGTACCGACAAGGAGGAGCGTGGTCTTGGTGGGGTTCATCTTTAAGGAGTTGGCAGTGAAGTAGGATTGGACCGCAATGATGGTATCCTCCTGGCGGGATTTTAGTAGGGATAGGTGTGCTGGAAGGGCAGAGTCGAGGAGCTGGGTGTCGTCTGCGTAGGACACCAGACGCCCGTGAGGAAGGTACGATGCAAGGTCGTTCGTGAAGATGCTGAAGAGGAGTGGGCCCACGAGGGACCCCTGAGGGACGCCGTGGGATAAAGGAAGGGATAGTGATCCGCCTCTCGCCACCTGCAGCTGACCATCGAGGTAACTCCGGAACCATCGGGGATCGATGCCGTACCACTGTAGCTTGGTCAGGAGGACACCGTGGTCAACGCTGTCAAAGGCTCTACTAAGGTCGACGGAGGTGACGGCGACGACATGTCCCGCGTCGATCCGGCGCGTCATCCATTCCACAGCGTCGACCACGGCATCCTCCGTCGAGTGGCACGGCCTGTACGCGTATTGTGAAGGCGCCAACAGGCTGTGGGAAACGAGATGCGCCGACAACTGCGTACATACAACCTTCTCGCATAATTTTGACAACACTGATAAAATCGATATCGGCCTAAAATTGCCAGGAGCATCGCGAGGCCCAGATTTATGAAGAGGGAGAACTGAGGCAATTTTCCAGTCACTTGGGAAGACGCAAGTGATGACAGAAGTGTTGACGAGATGAAGCAAGTGAGGCCCTAAGACAGCGAAACAGTTTTTCAATGCAAGTAGCGGCACACCATCGAGTCCAACAGCCCTAGAAGAGGACAGTTTTTTTCAAGGCACTAGAAAGCATGGGTAAGGTCACCGGTTCTAAGACTAGCTGGGCTGTGGTGACGCACGGTGGTCTCGGAGGGAGAGGTGGCACGCTGTGGCAGCCGGCTGCCAGCTCGGCAGCTATCTTAGGCCCGACTGAGGCGAAATGGCGATTGAAGTCGTCAGCTCGGTCCATCGGCATATCCTCGGCGCCGCCGCCTCCTCTCGTGGGTCGAAGGGCGAACTCACGGATCCCGCGCCAGAAACTCGCACGATCAGACAGCATGGTCGCGCACAGAAAGTCGTGTTTCGCCTGGGCACAGCAACTCTTAACCCGGTTTCGGAGCCGCCGATACTCGATAAGGGCGGTCTCCGTACCGTACCTGTGCGATTCCCGGTAGGCCCGGTCGCGCTCACGCATTACACTGCGCAGCTCGTAGTTACCCTCCAACCACGGGCAGCGTGGGCGACGTGGGGTCACAGTGTGGAGAACCAAAGCGTTGCGAATGAGGGAATTACAAATTAATCTTTGGAGACGGCTCGTCAGCGGCCGTTTGATTATCCTACTAGCAATGGTAAGACAAAACATTCTTGCGGAGTTGTATAGAACGTGCTCGTAATAAAAGGACATTGCTATATATTGAAAGGATGGGAGGACAAGACAATGTCAGAAAGCAATACACGCCATAAGAGATGCAGTAAGTCAATACCTGCGTACTGGCATTTGATTAAAAATATAACGACAGTGACAACAGAGGTGTAGCAATGGTGTGTAGGCTCGCAATCCGAATACATACCGGGATATTTCAGCCTGCAGCGAGTAGAGTAAATGCCAGTGTTAATAACAGCGAAACGTTACCAATTGCAACTCGGTGCACTACATCTCTTGAATGGTACTGCACGTAGTCTGGACCATATTTTTGAAGATTTCCTGGATCTCAACTGACCATGTACCGACAACAGTTGGACGGATACGTCAGTCAGGGATTGTCACAAGGCAACGCAAATATAACATCTTTCCGAAGCATAACGTAACAGACCTATTACAGCAGCTCGGCTTTACTTCGCTATTAATTATACAAAAATTGTAGGTGCATTTTTTTTTAGCAAATTGTAGTTGCTAAAGGGGGGGCAATGTCCCTTTTATGCGCAGGGGGGGGGGGGGGGCAATGTCCCATTTTTACCCCCCCCCCCCCCTGGATCCGCCTCTGACTAAATGCTAGTAAACCGTATCTGGTATCGCATGCGGTAGTATATGCATCTGATCCCGTGCCTGTGCCGAGTTGACCGGGAGGAGACGCACCTTGATCTGTCGGTCGGAGGCAGCACCAGCACACCTGACCACGCGAGCACCGCGACACCGACGCTGACTGGGCCGCCGGTCGGCTGCCCAAGGCCATATATAGGAGGTACAGTCGTCCGGGGATTTTATCGCCCCAATCGCTCGACATTAGCGTGACGTCACTCGTACTCCGGTCCGACACGGCTGTCGCCGAACGCGGCTCGGTGCGGTGCGAATATTTTGTACGGGATACGGATAGTTGCGCCTAAGGTACGATCCTATTTAACATTACGTTTACCGCGGATAATTATCCCTCCCTTAATTAATTAATGCATGCTTAAAGGGAGACGGCCATACGCTGCCCCGGTCTGTGTGAGGGGCGACTGGCGAGACGGCCATACTCTGTCCCGGTCTGACTGAAGAGTGAGACGGCCATACGCTGCCCCGGTCTGGCTGAGGGGTGAAACAGCTATACGCTGCCCCAGTCCGGCTAAGGGGGGACGGCCATACGCTGCCCCGGTCTGGCTGAGGGGCGAGACGGCACTAGCGGATCCAGGGGGGGACCAGGTCCCCCCTCCAACAGCCTCGAAGGCGGGGCCAACATGTCTTTTGCCCCCCCCCCCCCAAAAAGAGTTAACAATTTATTGTAAAAATGTACTTTGCAGCAATCAAAATCCACCTATTCACAGTGAAAAACTGGCAAATTTGGGAAAACACAGCTCTTACCATCAAATCTGGGCTTAAAAAAGCTCAACTGGACGTGAAAATAGCGGCCGGCAAGCTGCCAGTCGGAATTGAAGCTCGAACAAGCGTTTTTGTACATGTTGGAAGAACACTTCATATGGTATCGATTTGGAATCCAATCTACACTCTATTTCGGCGCAAATGGTTATCAAAAATGATGCGTTGCTTTTGTGGAAATAACTTTTCGGGACGCGTGACAGCGGTGTGTACAAAATGCACGTGTGATTCTCACGAAGGTCCCAATGCAGTTACTGGCACTAGCCCAATTTTGTTTTTGTTTGGACGCGTCAATATTTTGATCCAGCCCAATATAAATGGTATCATGTGGAAAATTACCGATTTACAAACGGCAATTATGAGGCACTGGATAACAGTGATGTGATGAATGGCACATGCATCTGTGCATTGTGCATTGTGGCAATACAGTTTCAGCCACCTAGATGTTCAATAATTATCTTGGAAATTGATGCAATATTGCTTTATAAGTGCATCAATTTTTGATCCCTTGGCTCACCTGAATATTTTTTTTTTACTGAAATTAAAATAACTGTATCAAAATATTGATGCAGTAACAGCATGAGAGAATAATTTTGGAGAAAAAAAATATTTTTCATAATATTTTGTATGTAATTACATTATAAAATTAGTTTTATTTACTTACAAAATATAAACTTGAAAATTGTAAAAGGTTATCCTAAGAAAATGACAGAAACACATTGGATGTAATTTGTCGCCACGTGATGGCCTCTCAATCTTTCCCGAAAAAAAACTTCCATAAACAGTTTGAGTTGTGACCGAGGTGGATGGAGTAAACAGTTGTGCATCAGATGGTGTGATTATGATTGGAGACTGGCCATTTTCCATGGGGACTAGGTGTTTTTAGTGAAATGTTGTCAATAATGGTGTCCATTTTTTCTTATCCTTAACAGTGCCTATGATAAGCTCCGCCCACTTTTCATCACAAAATTGAAGAGTCGATGAAGTTTTTTTTTTACCTAGTGTCAGCAACTGAATGGCAATTGTGCAATCAAAATAAAAGAAACTATAGGTAGGTACCTAGGTTGAAATAGTGGGGGGAGGCGGCCGCCTCCCCCCCCCCCCCCCTGGAGGCCAGGAGGGCCCTTTTCGGCGCGCGCAGCCCGCCGAAAAGGGCCAACGAGACCGCGCGATGCGCGATATCATGGGCTCTTTACCACGCGAAGCGTGGTCTTTAGAGAGTTTAGAGCACTGCAGAGGTCCTTTTGGGCCACCAGGGCCCTCTCTGAAAGACCAGTGGGCCCCTTATACGTTCAAAAGGGCCCTGTGCATGTCAGAGGGGCCCCTGGCCAGACCGATAGGGCCCCTGAGTGGGTCAGAAGCCCTCTGAACACGTCGAATGGGCCCCTAGCCAGCATAGAGCGGCCCCTCGGCAGGTCGAGTGGCTCCTGAGCATGTCGTCAGGGCGACAAAGTGGCCAGCACAGTCCGTTGCCAGGCGGCCATAAGGGCCCCTGAGCAGGTTGGAGGGCCCTTGGACAGACCAGATGGCCCCTGAGAAGTTAAAAGGTCCCCTGTGCAGGTCAGAGGGCCTCTGACTAGACCGAAAGGGCCCCTAGGTGGGTTAGAAGGGACCCTGAACGTACCGAATGGGCCCCTAGTCAGCACGGAGTGGTCCCAGGGCAGGTCGGAGGGCCCTCGGAGCATATCGCAAGGCGAAAAAGCAGCCAGCGCAGTCCCTTGCCAGGTCGGAAGGGCCCCTTAGCAGGCTGGAGGACCCCTGGAGAGACCAGAGGGCTCTTGGAAAGTTCAAGGGGCCCCTGTGCAGATCGGAGGGCCCCTGACCAGATTAAAAGGACCCCTGGGTGGGTAAGAAGGGCCCCTGAACATGTCGAATTGTCCCCTAGCCAGCACGGAAGGGCTCCAGGGAAGATCGGAGGGCCCCTTGAGCATGTCGGCAGGGCGACAAAGCAGCCAGCGCAATCCGACCAGAAGAGTCGCTAGGCAGATCGGAGGGGCTCATGGGAAAATTAGAGGGGCCCCTGGCTAGACCGAAAGGGTCCGTGGGCCGGTCGGAAGGGCCCTTGAACATGCCGGATGAGTTCCTAGCCAGACTGGAGGGGCCCCTGGGCAGGTCGGAGGGCCCCCTGAGCATGTCGGCAGGGCGACAAAGCAGCCAGTGTAGCCCCTGGCCAGGTCGGAAGGACCTCTGAACATGCTGAATGGGCCCCTTGAGACACAAGAGGGGCTTCTTGGAAGGTTAGAGGAGTACCTGGTCAGACCGGAAGGGCCAAAAGCACGTAGAGATCCCAAATGAAGATTAAATACAAAGATAACTTCCTCCACGATACAAATATTAAAAGCGGAGCGTTCGGGTATATTGTAACACCCTTCGTCAGGGTGTTACAATATACCCGAAAGCGTCAGTCATCTGAAGAAGAAAGTCTCAAGGAACTGGTTCAGGAATGGTGGACTACAGAAGCCTTTGGCACAAAGGTCAACAGCCCGAACCCCAGGTCCCAGGAGGACCTCCGGGCTCTAAGTATCCTGGATCAGCATACCAGAAAGGTGGGGGGACCGGTACGAAGCCGGGCTGCTGTGGGGTGAAGAGGAGCCGACGTTCCCCAACAACTGGAAACAAGCGTATCACCGGCTGGAAGGCACCGAGAAGAAGCTGGAAAGACAACCAGAGCTCGCAGAGAAATACCGAAGCACGATTGATGGCTACGTGGCTGATGGCCATGCAAAGAAGCTATCATCAGAGGCAAAGAAGCTATCATCAGGTACATCGCCAACGAGACTCGGAGGTTCAAGACCTTTGTGGCGAACTGGCTGGCCGAGATTCATGAGCTAACGCGTGACGCGCTCTGGCGCCACGTGCCCGGGAAGCTCAACCCTGCAGATGATTGCTCCAGGGGGCTCTCCGTCCTCGCGCTCAGACACGACTGTCGGTGGCTGACGGGTCCGGACTTTCTGCGCGGAGACTCCAGTCAGTGGCCGCTGCAGGAGGAACCGGCTCCGCTAACAGGCACCGATGAAGAAGAGTGCTTGTCACGTGCTTGTCAGCACTACCGCGAAGCTCGTTCCAGATGGCCCGAATCCAGCCAGGTTCTCGTCCTGGATCAAGGTCAAGAGAGTGGTCGGCTGGGTCAAGAGCTTCACACGCAATGTGAAGGCGTTTCTACCTGGACAGTTGGTTAGACTTACCGGCCCACTGCCTAGCTCGGAGGTGAAAGAAGCGGAAGTTTGGATCGTGACTCAGGAACAGACTGCGAGCTACGAAGAAGAACGCAAATGCCTGGAGCTACAGCGACCACTGCCAACCTCGAGCGCTCTGCTTCCGCTGACTCCAGTCCGAGATGGCAACGGACTGATGCGAGTGGGAGGACGCATAGACAAGGCATCAACTCCTGAAGAAGCCAAACACCCGATCATCCTGCCACGGCAAAGCGAGCTGGCGCGACTCGTCATCATGCACGAGCATGTCCGGCATGGTCATGCAGGTGTCAAACACACCCTGAATGAAGTGCGTCAAAAATACTGGATGCCGCAGGGACGCTCAGCAGTGAAAAAGCAGCTCCGTGACTGCTCCTTCTGCCATCGCCGCAGAACCACTCCGATGCCGCCACGAATGGCTGATCTCCCAAGCGAGAGACTCGAAGCAGGTCGCCCGTTCAAGAATGCTGCCATCGACTTCTTCGGACCGCTGTGTGTGAATCGGTTCAGGAGGACAGAGAAGCGATATGGCCTGCTGGTGACGTGCATGGCCACGCGGGCTGTGCATCTGGAAGTAGCCCATGCCCTCGATATAGACAGCTGCATCATGGCTCTGAGGCGTTCCTTCGGGGAACTATCAAAGCGTTCAAAGTTGTAGCATTCAATGCTTGTACCATCCAAAACCGCAGCCAACAACGCTTGCGACATCCAAAATTCGCCCGGGTAGGGGACATCTTCATGAGCCAAACTCGCCGCATCCAAAATGGTTCTCGCCGCATCCAAAACCGTAGCATACAGCCACATACAAAGCCGTGGCAATCAAGCTTGCGCCATCCAAAACTGTCTGGCGTGGTCATATTGGAACTACTAGCTGCAGTGAAACCCGCTAGATGGAGGGAGTAGCGTGGTGATGACGTTGTCACTCTAACACGCAAGCCGGCTACAGTGGAATATGTTTATGCGAATGGACATCTGACACCACACTGGACCCGACGTCGCCTCGCATCGGCCGGCAGCTGTCGGGCGGAGAGGAGGGTGGCTGGTACAGACCGGCGGAATGGGGAGTGTTAGATCGAGACCGTGGGAAAGCTAATGGTAAAGCCCAGGCTACACTATGCGTGATTGTCAAGGAAATCACGCGCGTGTCCTCCGTGTTTGCAGAACTTCCTTGACGTCCGGGATCTGCCGGTCAAGCAAATCACGCAAGGAAAATGGATAAACCACTGCATATTTTTTCATCGATAAACCACTGCATACAATTTGCTCAAACGCTTCTTCATTCATCTTCCACCACGATACTCAGCACAAATTATTCATGTTTAGGTCTAGTATGGACCATACATACGCGAAATCAAGCAAAATGATAAAAACCCTGCAACACGCAATCTCGGAAAACACGACAACAAGTTCAGAATTTTGAACTTTTCATCGTTCCGTCCATGACGGGTCTGCGGAATTTCCTTGACGTTTCATCCGGGATCTGCGTGATGTGCCAGTGTAGCTCACCCAATGCATTTACTACAGCTGAACTTTCTCTGTCACGCAAATCCCGACAACACGGATAACACGCACGTGATTTTCAGGAAATCACGCATAGTGTAGCCTGGGCTTAAAGCTACGACACTTGTTGCTAAGGCCAAGAAAATCGCTCACGAGGATGGGCGTTAGCTGTCACGTTTCGATATGCGATTACAGGCCCATTCCGGTAAACCTCATGGTACTAGCTTATGGTACTACTACTACCACCATAGTCATTGGCGGATCCAGAACTGTGGTTTGGGGGGGGGGCAAATTCCAAAAAAAAATCACACAACTCTGAAAACACACAACTCTGAAAAAAATTGTTTGTTTATGCATTGATAGCTGATTAAACAAAAACTTTCTTTTGTAAGAGTTGCTTAGATTGTCTTCTATGTAAGGAAATGTGTCAATTTTGTGCCGATTTCAGGCGGTTCGGAGGGGGGTCATGGCCACAATGCCCCCCCCCCCCCCGCTCCTGGATCCGCTAGTGACCATAGTCTGCAACGGATTTAATTAACGAATTTCTTATTCTATAATTAATTATTTATTAATTGTGATGATTAATTATTACAAATTTAACATATGAATAATTTAATAGTAATACATAAATATAATAGTTAACCCATTAAGTAAGTACCAAGGTGTGTTCTAGATGGGCTGGATCAACAGTTTTCTGGTCACATGGGGAGAGCCACGTCCTGACATAGCTTCAAAAACTTCCGCCCCCTAACTTCAGGCGTTATCGAAATATAGAGACACCGCCTCTAAACGGGACGGTCCGGTTTTGACCAGGTGGTCCGAGAGTGATAGTAGTGGCCAGGCGCCGCTCCGCCAGCCGTTCCCCCGCGTGCGCGCCTATTGCCGTGTGCCCGGTTATCTGACCCCTGTTTCTCAACCCTCTACCACGCTGCTTTCTTCATTAGTGACGTGACAGATATGACTCGGGGTACGTGGAAAGCGAGCGTGGGGACAATTAAGAGATTTGTTTAGGCAGTGGAGCAGTTAATGATCCTATACTACCAATGAAATAACACACATATTCAATGCACCGAAGCTTAGTAGTGGCCAGGCGCTTCTCCGCCAGCCGTCCCCCCCCCCCCCCCCCCGCGCGCCTTTTGCCGTGTGCCCGGTAACCTGACCCCTGTTCCTCTCCCCTCTACTGGACGCGCTCCCACGCTGCTTTCCCCATTAGTGACAACTGACGTGGCAGACATGACTCGTGGCACGTGAAAAGCGACCGTGGGGACAATTAAGAGATCTGTTTAGGCAGTGGAGCAGTTCATGTTCCTATACTTGATCCTATTCCGATCCGACTCCGCCACTCCGCCTTTCTGCTCGGCTGCTTCCCACTCCACGTACCACGGCGTTGAACCAGGGCCGCACCATCGCAACTGATTCATGTTCCGTCCGCTCACAAGGCTAACAAGGAGACCACTAAGCGAGGGCTATTCCGACGGGCTGTATTGGGATTCAATGCACATGTGGAAAGATTACAAGCTGCTGATCCGTTCCACGCAATGTTTGCTAGCTTCAGAGAAGAGTTCGCCATGGGCCGGGCTGGCCCTATGGTCCATGGGCCGGGCCTGGGCCGGTCCTCAACTGCAAGGAAATCACCGGGCTCTGGACGGGCCTGGGCGGATAATTTTGAAGTAATGCGCGCAAGCTCAGGTCAGCTTAAAAATATTTTAACCAGCAGTTCACTTACACCGCAACACACTGTTGCTGTGGCTGTTTTTTTTTTTTGGGGGGGGGGGGGTTAGCATAGTTGGTTCATTGCTTCACATTTATAGTATACAAGTAAATATGCTAGGACACAAGTAAATATGCCAGGCCCGGTCGGGCCTGGTAGGATAATGATTGAAAATTTTGTGAAAATAATGATATCTGATATCTGATATCTGATATCTGAACGGGCCGGACCGGGCCTGGGCTTGGTGTTCATGGGCCTGGGCTGGGCCGGGCCGGGGGCTGGTGGGCCCGTGTCGAACACTGCTTCAGAACAAGTGTGATAAAATATGTGAGAGACAATCCCGTTTGATGTTGGTGATTGATGATTGGTTGTCATGTGGTTTTAGTATTTTAGTATTGTATATTTTCGTGTGTATTTGGTTTGTCTTGTTCCCTGACTTCACCTATTAGTGGGTTTATTGACCTGTTGGTGATCAATAGATAAATCAATAAATAAATACTACCAATGAAATAACACACATATTCAATGCACCGAAGTTTCCTTGTCTTTGTCTTGTACAAAAATATATACCTTTATCTTCATGAACTTCCCTCTGGAGATCACACTTTTCACTAAGTTGTGTACACATCCTCTGCTTCATATCAGTGCACCAGCACAGCTTCACTGCAGTGGAGCTGCACCACTGGGAAGGCGGTCATACCCAGAGAAAAGCAAAACTCAAATAGAAGCCTTTAGCTCACTGTTGTGCAGGACGAACAGTGCATCGTTCTTTACGTCAGCCACATATCAGAGTGTTTCTCTTTTGATCAATTCAAAAACAGCCGGTGAAAAAGGCTCCACGGAAGTAAAAAATCCACAGCTCATCAGTTCGCGAAAATGTGAAGGCAAATCAGTTTTTACTTAATAATGTATCATTAGGAACTTAATTTTGTATTGTATGTACCAGCTTTATTTATTCTATTGTAATTTGGAACCGGTGAAAAAATAACTTCTTCGGAAATATGCACGGTAGAATGTTAAAAAATATATGTAGCATTATTCGATAGGCAATGACAGGCAATCATGACAGACATTTTCAACAATTAAATCACCACACATGTAAGCTCTATAAAAAAAAAGTTAAAACAATCTGTTTGGGATTCGCTTCCCAAGTTGATACATAACCCGGTTGTTCTTGTTACATAGAGAGCTATTTCATACTAATGACGACTGACGAGAAGTGGCAGCCACCTGTCCGCTGTCCGTTCGGATGTCGCCCCAATGACTGCGCGCACCCTGCAGTCACAACCGCGAAATTTGGCAGTTTAGTGGGGATGCAGGGTCACACTATCGTATGCAAATTTTGCGTCCATCCATGATAGCAATAGTCTGCAATTTTAATTATTATTAATATGACGTGAATATCAGAACTCGTAGGCGCCTCCCGGCTGCCACTGAACAGTGAACTAGCTTTTTGCTTTCGGGAGACACTGGCTCAATGGTAATGACCTAATGGGGGTCAGGGTATTTGCTATATATTTAGGAGGTCGGTGGTCCGATACAAGGCAACGTCACTGGCGTTTGTTTTCTATCTTCTTCATACGCTCAGCGCATCTCACTGTTCTGCGTGCTGACCGACCCGGGTGCCCGTATCTGTACCAGGAGGACGGATAGCGCCGGATTCGGTGACCGTCCGGCTCGTTATGCGGGGTAGTCGTGTGTGGACGGCTGGCCGAGGCGGATGCGGATGAAATTACTCATGTACCTGAAGTAATGGATGATGTAGTTATCCGAAAACTACCTCGCTTTGCATACTTTGAACGCATTTGGGCCGAGCATTGGCTTGTATTTAAACAAAACAAAAATTTAGTCAGAAGCTTTTTAATATATAGGTTTCCGAGTTCGGGACCCGGAATAAAACACTGACAAATTGAAACTGACCTTCCCGCTCTGTTACCAGGAATGCAAAAGCGAATGACATGACATGTTGGTTACCAAATACTGCATTGATATATCTGTCTTATTGATCATGTTTACCTATAGGTACGTATTGTAGTGAATTTATTCAATACAATATATTTTCGATTTCTTCTGGTACTTGAACATCTGATAACCATGTTAGCTCCCTTTCTTTCGAACTTGGTTGAAACACAACAGTATATATATGGACTGCGACAGGGACGAAGGACCCTAAACACTGCCATTGTTTCCTTTCAACAAGCACAAAGTGTGCCTAAACAAATACACAAATAGGGCACATTTGGTGTCTTAACCCGCGCACCGGTGTCTTAACCCGGCTTTGCGCCGAACACGAACTGCATGGGGGTTGATTTCCGCCCCCCCCCCGAGATCTCGAAAACTACGCTACGTAGCGGGAAGCGGAAAAAGGCATTTGATAGCTCTATACATGTTCTATCGAAACTATTTCAGTGTTCTTTTAGGTCAGGTCAAAATTGAGGTCACCAGAGGTCATTTTTCAAATTTTCAAATTTCAAATTTCAAATTTTCAAATTTTCCAGTTTTCCTGTTTTAGGACATCGCTCCAGAAATTCCCATATATCTCAGAAACGATGCTAGTTAGAAACAAACTGAAAAAGCAAACGCCAGCCAGTGAAATTTACAATCGCTAAGGTGTCCTCAGATTTGATCTCAGGCCAATATTTGAGGCTCCAGAGGTCAAAAAGGGAAGAAATGTCGTTTTTTTTTTATAAATCGTGTTTTGCTATTAGCTTTTTACTTAATAAAGATAACGAAAAACTGTTTACGCCATTAAGTTTATATTGTCAAGGCGCTTCGAATGATATATATGGTGATCTTGTTAAGTTAACTTAACAATTTGACCTCAGGTCAAGGTCAAGTGGTGACCTAAGTAGGGAATGTTGCATATGGAAAGACGTGTCTCGACGAGACAAGCACATTGATGTCTGTTTTACTTCTCTATCTGCATTATGTCGGGAGTTATTGACAAAAAAGTGATGGTGACCTCGCATGACCTCAAATGACCTAATAGGGGTCACTGAACAAAAATTACACTTGGATCATCAAGAATATCCTATAATAACATCATACAGAAGTAATTGGACTAATATCATGCATATCCTTGAAATAGGAAGCATTTGTATATTTCCCCATTGACTTATCATGGGGAGGTTACGAAATTGGCCTGACCTTAGGTCACCGATATAAAAATTCCGAGATAAAAGAATTGTAAGTACTTATGCCCTCATGAGATCCTGTAAGTTTCAAACTGATCGGTCAAAAACTCTGGCTTTGGCACAACTGCAAACATTTTTGGAGGTGGGGTCACTTGATCTGGTCTGGTGATCTGACCTGAGATGACCCGAGGTTATTTTTTTCTCAAAGTGTGCACAATTGATATCCTGACAGGTTGCGAAAACCCAGTGGCGCTGCGCTGCGCAGTTTTTTTCGCTATCTTTGAAAAACCTGAGGGGGGAGGGGGGGCGGAAATCAACCCCCCTGCAGTGCGCGGGATAATGTGCCAGATTTTACTGCTACCGAAATTCCATTTAAACTCCTGCCAAATTCCCTCAAGAAAAGTACAAATATCGTCATGATGCCTTCCATTCTTCCATTGCCCTGATGCTTCTTTTCCAAGTGCCTTTTACGATATTGGAAACAGCAATAATTCCGAACAAAGTATGAATTTGTCTCCAAAACTGGAGGGGGGGGGGGGCAATCCCCCACAGCCTGACGACTGGGGGATGGTGTCCCCCTTGCCACCCCGTACGGCGACGCCCTTGGTCACTAGATCATCAGGGACATTATCATCACTGTTATCCTGCGTAATGCTAGTCAATGACAAATGCCTCCTGCACAGTTATTACATGTCGTATACGAGGCATTGTACTGCCCGTTTTGGATACTGGATTTAATTTCTTATTTTCATCAGCTCTGTCCTGCAACGTGCTGTTGGCGGTTCTGTTAGCAGCTAAATACCTATATTTAATACATTTTTTGCATTGCTTAGCGTTTATACAAAGTGATATTTAGCAAGCTTTGACTTTTACTATTTTTTTTTAATTTGGTTGAGGTATATAATCGAGTAAAAATTTCCCACGGATAGCAATTTTTCCTCCCGGTTTTCTCGTTTCAGAACGGAGCAGATAGTTTAACCCTTGCCCGGGTAGTGGGGTGGACATCACCCCCTCCGTTTTTCTGGAATAACTCGCGTTGTTGCCAACCGATTTCGATGGCACTTTCAGTACCCTACTTTTGAAGAAGAAAAAATCCCATATACCATGAAAATATGAATTTATAACCCACATGACCTGTGACTTATGACCTGTTTCTCAAGGTCATGTCAGGCGCAACTGGCGTCCCGCAGTATCGATGCTTGTAACTTGTGCAGTTTCCGAGTGTTTGTTGTTCATGGGCATATGTACAGGTGTTTCGAGGTGACGGTTGTGGTTTCCACTGAGATTGTGACCTCTATTGACCTTTTCAGAGGTCAACTGAGGTCATTGACCTCCGATGACCTTAGGTGACTTTTTTGGGCTTCTGGCGGTTTCTATGACATTTTGTGACGCGGATTTCAAATTTGGGATCCATTTTACATAATTTTATGTTCCACTGGGGTCATGCGCTTCCACAGTCAACCGAAGTCACTGACCTCAGATTTAGTCTTTAGTATGATAAGGTCACGGCTTTATCTCATTTGACCTGACCTATTTCCGGTTTAGTGCCGCCATGAAACTGATTTAGTCACAGCGCCGTGACGCCGGGACCAGTTTCCTGCACCTCTAATAGTGAACAGCAATGAAAAAGTTAATGTGACATGCGTCCGAAAAATAGATGTAACTCAACGAATGTTTTATGTTGAACGAAAAACAATGCCTATTTTATCATTTAAAAGTGTTTTTATCACTTAGGTTTTGTTAGGTTTTGCTCAAAAGAGTTTCTTATGTCGAATTGTGATACTGGACTTGGCTGAATATCGTCGAAATCAGTGTCCTCGAAATGGACAGTCTGTCCTCACATTTGACGGATCCGTTTACGTTAGGTTAGTATGGACTCTGGTACTTATGAATCTTAGGCACTTATGAATCTTGGGTATTTATGAATTCTGGGTACTTATGAACTCGGGAACTTATGGACCCTGGTATTTATGGATCTTGGGTATTTGTGAACTCGGGAACTTATGGACTCGGCTATTTATGGATCTTGGGTACTTTGAACTCGGGAACTTATGACCTCGGGTATTTATGGATTCTGGGACTTATGGACTCGGGTACTTATGGACTCGGGTATTTATGGATCTTGGGTACTTATGATATACACCCTTAAAAAGCACGGGACAAAAACCTCAAGTTACTTTTCTCTGGCCCACCCAGTACATAATAAACATTGAATTATAAAATCTTGAATTTACCTACTTCTCAGTTGCCTCCCTCTTCAAGGCGGAGCAGTCTTGATCTGAATCCCAGCTCAACAATGTTCCAACGGCGGCCGACGCCAACCACGCGGTTGTAAAAAAAAAATGGCGGTTTACACGTCGTGTCTGAAGGTCTGAAAATGCCGATAAAATGCGTATGCGCGTTATTATCTTTCCCTTGGTTGGTTGGAGAAGCTAAATTATTCCACCTAGTGTGCTCATATTCCTCGCATGGATGATTTTGTTCTCGTCTCAGCAGTGACGGTTCCAGGAGCCCGCCCAGGGGGCCGCCAGAGGCATCAGTATAACCCGGTGACCTTGGTATTCTGCAATGCGCTGGCACTCTGGAGTTATGAATGCACCCACTTGTGTCAAAGTAGGCCCTCTAGGAGTCACTTCGATCGACTATGGGCCCCTTCAATCGTGGCTCAAGGGAGGGGCCATGGCCTCATGGCATCCCCCTGGGTCCGCCTCTGCACTTGTCTCGTAAACAGTGTACTGATGTTATAAAGTCATGGTGTAATTATAGCGCACGGGGCTTAATCGCATGGCATAAGTTTATCCCTTCTTATATCACCATTACAGTTCTTCGTTTGCACAACGGTACATAGGTATGCACACAGTGTGCAGGCACACTAGGGATAGTCATATCCTAAGGTGTAGTTGTCGTAGCCTAGATGGGTCATGTACACCTGCAAATATGATATTCGAATCATGAGGTCAGGGGCGTCGCTACCGAGGGGGTCCGGGTGCCCCGGACCCCCCCCCCTATTTTTGAGCGGGCGTCGAAGGCGCCCCCTCAAAACATGGGTCTGTTCTGGGTTTTGTGAGGGCGCCGGAGGCGCTCTCTCAAAACCAAGAAGGCTCACAAATTAAAAAAAAACTCACACAAAATAAAACCAAGGGAAAACTATAAAAGCCACCAAAAATGCCCCACCAGTATGTGTGCGCCCCTATGTCAGTGAGGGCCCAATCCAGTGGCGTACCGAGTATACGGTCATCCAGGGCATGACCTGGTCCTTTGGACCCGAGGCGCCCATGCAAAGCTGGCGATCAGTGACGACGCCCCTCCGGCCAGTGAGGGCGCCCCTCTTCGTCTCGTGACAGCGCCCCTCCGGCCAGTGACGGCGCCCCTCCGATCAGTGACGGCGCCCCTCCGGCCAGTGACGGCGCCACTCCGGATAGTGACGGCGTCCCTCCGGCGAGTGACGGCGCCCTCTAACTAGTGACTGCCCTCTCCGGCCAGTGACGTTGCCCCCCCCCCCCCGGTCAGTGACGGCGCTCCTCCGACTAGTTACGGTGCCCCTCCGGATAGTGATGGCGCCCTTCCGGATAGTGATGGTGCCCTCCGGCCAGTGACGGCGCCCTCCGGTCAGTGATGGCGCCCCTCCGGCCAGTGACCACACCCCTCCGGCGAGTGATAGCGCTCCTCCGGCTAGTGACGGCGCCCCCTCCGGCCAGTGACGGCGCCCCTCCGGCCAGTGATGCGCCCCTCCGGCCAGTGACGGCGACCCTCCGGCCAGTGACCACGCCCCTCCAGCGAGTGACGGCGCCCCTCCGGATAGTGACGGCATCCCCCCGGCCAGTGACGGCGCCCCTCCGGCTAGTCACGGCGCCCCTCCGGCCAGTGACAACGCCCCTCCGGCTGGTGACGGCGCCCTCCGGCTAGTGATGGGGCCCCACAAAATGTTAAAAGTATGACGAGCACGTGAGGAAGGAGAGGCGCCCCCCCCCCCCCTGCAAAATGTTCATCAATATTGGTGGCGCTCCTGTCGATTGGGTGGCGCCCCTCAAGGCAATTACCTGATCCTTTGTGAATTTATGCGCACGCCACTGGCCCAAGATCATGGGCGCCCCTCTTCCAAAATGTGGCGCCTCTTAATTACATTTGCGATGGCGACAAGATGCTTCCGAGGGCGGCAAGGTGTCTTCCGAGGGCGACATGGTGCCTTCTAAGGGCGGCATAATACGCTCTAAGGGCGGCAAAATGTCTTCCGAGGGCGGTAAGACTACGTCTGATGGCGGCAAAATGCCTTCCGAGGGCGGCATGATGCCTTCCAAAGGCGGTATAATACGTTCTGAGGGCAGCAGAATGCTTTCCGAGGGCGGCAATATGTCTTTCGAGGAGGGCGGCATGATGCTTTCCAAGGACGGCATGATGCCTTTCGAGGGCGGCAAGATGTTTTGCGAGGATGGGTGGAGTTTCCTATTCAAATGGTGGGGCCCCAGCAACTTCCCGATTTGCCCCACCAACTTGTGTCAGATTTGAACGGTCCCTGGCGTTAAAATGACCATTTTCCTTCAAACATGGAAAACAACCAGGTAATGTGATAGTTTGCCCCACTAACTTTTATCTGAAAAGATCAACCCATACTTCCGAGGGCGACGAGATACTTTCCGAGGTCGGCATAATGCGTTGTGAGTCGTGACTGAGCAGTCGGCGCCACTGCATGCCTCGCAGGGTGGGGGGGGGGGGGGGGGGGGGGGGGGGGCTGGGGGCTGGGGGCTGCGAGTGCAGGTGTCGCCTCTCCAGTCGTGAGTGCCGGCGGCACCCCTTTGGATCGGAAATGAGGCCCATTTTGGACTTGAGATGACGACCCCAACAGCCGTATCCTCCCCTTCCCGAAATGTGTTTTCTGGTTGTGCGTCTGGGCCGATCCCTTTTATTATAATTCACCGCTGTACCCGTCATGATGCACGGAAGCGATGGATACCATTTGAATGTCTGTGCGATTTACCGTTTGCAAGTTATTGGCTGATATTTCCTTTCCTTCCTTGATAAACTTTCCCTTATTTTCTTTCTTCATTGTGAAATCTGTTTACGGCAGCGCAGTTGCTATAGCAGAAGACCGACATAAACCGCGATGTTTGGTTTTACGTCGCGTGATTTTGAGTTCAGACCTCTCAGGCAGTCATGAATAGGTATGTCTAATGCTAATGTGCTATAGGGGCGGATCTAGGGGGGCAAAAGGGCCATGCCTCTCCCAAAGGTCCTGAAACTATTATTGCCGCCCACCCCCCCCCCCAAAAAAAAAACGGTCTGACGTACAGTTGTAAAAATTGCCTTGGGAGCAGTCTGAATCCAGCTATCCACAATGAAAAACTTGCAAATTTCGCGCCGCTTCGCGGCATGACACAAAATACGCAATTGCTTATACAAATTTGGAAAATGGGAAAATGAATTAATTAAGTGTCTGGCAGAGTCTCTCCTTGGCGGTACCTTATTGCTATCCCCAGGGCCCAATCCCTTCATAAAATATTAACTTTCAAGTGGGATACGTTTTTAGCTAGTCTGCCCAGTTCCGAAAAAAGGCGACGCGACCGCAAAGACGCGGACATCGGCACCCGGAAGCTGCTCCAGCGGTGCCCAACTTGCTGGACCGAAGACCAGGCCAGGACCATCTCCCCAAGCCATCTCGCCCCAGGCTCCTCCAGATCCGCAGGGACCATTTATGTGCGGAAAAGTCGTTCTGCCTCTTGCTGCTTTCAAACCATTTGCACTGTTACCAGTTGTTTGTTACAGTTCGGTACATATATAGTTGTTTGTTACAGTTCAGTACATACATTCCGTGTATGTATACAGTTATTATTATCATACGTACTATTGAGCGCTGACTGCCACCGGTCATCGTGATTTACTATCCGAAGAATATATATATGAAAAACTACTTTAATTTCAATATTTTTCATCATACCGAGATGTGCAACCAGGAATAGGGGTTACCTGAGGCTTGGCTCCACTCACGGTCTGGTTCCAATATTACAATTTCGTTTTCCACGACCTAAAACTAAAATTTTCACGCCCCTTCGCGGCGTCACATCAGTGGACATCGTCATAACGAGCCATCGCCAACGTCTTCGGTTCGTTGTAACGGTGAATTGAGTGAATAGCATGTTTAGCTTCTTATTCTCTTCAAGGCCCACCGCCTATGTTTCTGGGTTTTATCAGGCAAACCCGTAAAAAGTTCGCGCCGCTTCGCGGCGCTAAATGACAAGTAACTACTATAACATGAAAATCCACATTAAAAATGCTGCAAAGGCAAAGGCTACAACAATACAAAAATGGGGTATATTTTTCGTCATTTCAGCCGACTCCTCCACTCAAAAATTATCGGCGACGCCCCTGGGTATAGCTGACAATTGACATAGTTTTGCTCATTGTAAGGCAATGTCGGAACAATACAAACTGTTAAGCTTATTAAATATGCTGACATTTTTTAATATGCTGACCTTTTTCGATATCCCAAAGGGTCGAAAAGCGAAAAACACACAAAAATATCCAAATAAAGACATCATTAAAAATCGTGTGCTTGCAAAATAAAGTGGCCCAAATCCGGTAAGAAATTCGAAATTGGGATAGGTAATGTCCGCTAAAAACGGTTTGCCCCCCCCCCCCCCAAAGAAAAGAAAAGAAAAACAACAAAAAACGACCGGCTGGATCCGCCCTTGATGTGCAATGTGCAGTCTTTGCATAAGCGCGCGGCTGTGCGAGTGTATGTTTGTAGTTGTCAAAGCGGTATTTTTTCGATTGAAAACCAATACAAAATTGAATTGCCCGCTGCGTAACGTCGACATTTGTATTCGATATTTCGTCTTGATTCGTCGATATCTATATATTCATGGTTCACCACCTCACCTCTTTTCATGTGAAAGAGGAACCGGAAAATTAAGCAAGTGAAATCAGTGGCGGATCCAGGGGGCAAGGGGCCACGGCCGCCCGAAAAGTCCTGGAGCCATGATAGGTCCCCCACAAAAAACACGGTCGTCGGACCTACAGTTTAACTCTTTTGTTTGTTTGTTTGTTTGGGGGGGAATACGCCACTGGATCCCCCCCCCTCCCTCCCCCTTCGCCCCTGAATGAAATCCAGAAAATTCATGGGGTTTGCGCTCCTCTAGGCCGGGGCGCCCCCTCTGGGTATGGCGCCCCCCTGGCAGTGGACCCCCCCACATTTTAGAAGGTAGCGACGCCTCTGCATGAGGTAATTGGATTATTCCACCACTGATAGTAACCAGTAAGATGCCGAAGTTGGCGATGAATGAGCGAGCCCGAAGGAATTGTATGGCGAATTTCAACTCCATCGGGCAAGAAGTGTCTGAGATACAAAAAGGGTGCGCACGCGCGCACGTGCAGAGGCACCCCACTTGTGGAAAGGTGGTGGCTGAGAGGTCCCTAACCACACAAACAATTTGAACACAATCGGCTCAGCCGTTCCTCAGATATATAATAGGGATGTGCACGTGCGCACGTGCAGAAGCACCCCACCCTTGACTTGGGGGAAGGCGGCGGCTGAGGGGTCCCTGGCCACACACCACATTTAAACACAATCAGCTCAGCCGTTCCTGAAATATATAATAGTAAACAGGGGTGTGGACGTGCGCGCGTGCAGAGGCACTCTACCGCTGACATATGGGAAGGCGGCGGTTGAGGGGTCCCTAACCACACACCAAATTTGCACACAATCGGTCCAGCCGTTGCAGAGTTTTTGCGAGAAACCACTTTTCAACACCCCTCATGCGACAAGCGCCACGCGCAGTGGTAGTCACCCATGTGAGCCGACACTGGTTTCAAACAGGGCAGGGTGGATGGGGCTACTCAGCAAGGAAGCCCGCGTGTCAATCGGACTTGCGGTTGCAGATATACGAGCTTCTCAAAAGCGTCGCCACGGGCCGCTCATATCGAGATTTTTCCCCATACACCACGGAAGGACGAGCGAGCGCTCGCTCGTAAACATGCACCTACATCTGATGTGAAGGTGTGCAATCACGCCCAAATTAGGTGTATACATGTACATATACAGTATGCACTACGTACATGGCGCACCATAGCACCGTGGGTGCAAATATTTGTTTTCCCGTGTGGGCTAGGCTTGGAAAAAGTGGTGCAAAGTAGCATCATATTATTCGTTGGAGATTCTAGATTGAGCGCAAATGAATTATATGGTTTCGCCTGGTCATGTACTCGGCAAACGGGTTTAGGCTAACATTTTGTCAGCCTAAATACGATTGCCAATAATATTTAATTTACACTAACCGTTTTGTCACCCTAAATCAAAACTAGTGTATTTTGATAGCAAACGTCCAGATCCGGGTTTATTCTGACTTTGGAGCACGTCAGCCTAAGCCCGGCTTAGCCTAACAGCGAATTAAACGATTTAGGCAGTTCCCTCCCTCGCCACCAGGGGAATGAACACTTTTATCTGATCTCGCCGGATGTTAAAGATATGGAAGTATTTTAGCTTCATATGGTTGCATCTTACAAACATAGTAGTGTTTCAGTTCCGGCGCACCGCGCATAACACACAATCTTGCGCGTTATCGTACATAGGCCGGCAGCATCTTTCGTGAAGTGCTCGGCATGCCGTGAAATTGCTACTCATGAAAGAAAACGTAGCGGTAACGACTATACAAGGTGGGTTTTTGTTGTATCCTGATGGTGTAGCTTCGATGGAAATTGAAACATCGATATAGACTATCTGTGTTCATAATGGCGAGGACATGGGAGATCTGCAAGGAAAAGTGGCTAGGTAATTATAGTGTGCGTCAGTAAAACAAGTACTATCTTACCCTAATCAATCATGACAAAGCATCTCCCAGTCCACAGGCAAATGCAATTTAAATATGGATTATGGATGGACGGATGGACGGCAATAATAAAGAATTCACATCAGTGGGATTACGGCCTTGAGTGGGGTGTAAAAAATGGACCTGTTCTATCTTAAACTGTGATCTGCAAACGACAGCAAAGCTCAATCAATCTCAACCGTGAGCCCCAACGGTGTCAACGGCAACACCAACGCCACATGGCGCCGTTCTCCATTCGATTGTATAGAGGGCGCACGTGCTAAATCCCAGCCGGCAGCCTGCTGTTAGTGCTCATTCTTGATGAAATTGCGCACGCTTTATGCCCGTGAGCACACGAGCTTCGTGTACTACTGAAAGATTTAGAGCTGAAAGATTTGGTAAATATCGAGATGCAAGTTTCAATAAATAAGATTATAAATGATTTTTGTTGGTTTTCGAATTTTAATTTCAGTTTCGAGATGGAATTTCGATATTTTGACATAGTTGAGTATCTGCAGAGATTACTTACTTACTCATATGCATGTAGTGCCTACTGCTCATAGGCGTACACAATGAGGGGGGGGGGGGCAAACGGGGCAATTGCCCATACCCCTGAAGGTCTGTACGTGCCCCTTTGGTCGAAAAAATGAATGATTTGTTGATTTTTGAAAGAGAAAAATGGTGAAAATATGCCCTTTAAAAATATAGTGGGCCAATTCCGGTGATTTTTTTTTTGGTGGGGGTGTTATATGCCCCTGAAAAAAAATTGCCCCCTGCTGGAGCGAATCCTGGGTACGCTGCTGCTACTGCTACTTATATTCCGACTACAATTTGTCACCGATGGCTATAGATTTGTCACCGGTTAGAACGGCAGAATGGTAACTTTTCCCAGCCCTGGATTACCGGGGGGAAACCTGTATTTGTGTGGATTTCCATGGTACTTTAAGCAATTTTCCCAGCTCAGCCCCCAACTTTCTGGAAAATATCCACCCCTGTTATAACGCGCCCTGGATGGGGCGGAAGGGGGGGGGGGCGAAATCCGCCCCCCCCCTCCTCCGGTTTTTCAAGGATAGCACAAAAACGGCGGCGCGCGGCGCCGCCGTTTTTTGCATACCTGTTCGGCAACTAACTAACCACATTATGTAAAAAAAAAATATTTCGGGTCATCTCAGGTCAGGTCACCAGACCAAGTCACGTGATGACCTCAACTTCAAAACGTTTGCAGTAATACCACAGCCACAGTTTTAGGCCGATCGGTTTCAATCTTGCAGGATTTCATAAAGTCATAAATACCAACAATTTACTTATCTCGGATTTATAATATTGGTGACCTAAGGTCAGGTCAATTTCGTGACCGCCAACACTGTTTTGTCAATACTATCGACATCATGAAGATAGAGAAGAGAAAATGGTACCACTGTGTTTGTCTCGTCGAGATATGTCTCCCAGTATGCAACATGACCAACTTGAGTCAGCACTTGACCTTGACCTGAGGTCAAATTTATCAGTTAGCTTAACCCGGTCACCATGAACATGATCGAAGCACATTGACAAGACAAATACTATAACATAAAAAAATATTGCTTTATCTTTATTAGGTAAAATGTTATTTGCAAAAAACAGTTTTGCAAAAAAATCACCCTTTTGACATTTGATGACCTCTGGAGCCTAAACTATTGACCTGAGCTCAAATCTGAGGACAACCAATTTGATTTCAATTTTAAGGGCTTTCGATTGGTTTTTCTGTTTGCTGATAACTGTCATAGTTCCTGATATATTTGGGGTGTTCGAAGCGAACCTAAAACTTGAAAATCTGACCCTTGATGACCTCTGGTGACCTCAATATTGACCTGATAAAAAATGAACTAAATACTTTCGAAAGAGGTTGTTTCGAGCTATCTAAAATCGTTTTCGGCTTGTCGCTACGTTGCGTGGTTTTCGAGATCATAGGAGGGTGGGCGAAATCCGCCCTCCTCCCCCTCCAGGGCGTGTAATTATCAGAGGCCCTCCACTCTCCAGGGCGCGTGTTATATGCCATGCGACCAGCGGCACACACATATACATATATAGTTATTGTAACTGATTCATGATGGTGTATAATGGTGGTGTATAATGACAATAATAACTCAAACGATGTTTTATATTATAAGACATAGGTATTAGCAAAGCTTTTGATAACAAGTATCATGATCATTGCGATATGCTGAAAATGAAAGAAAACACACAGTAGCGGAAACCGACGCAGGTCAAATAGGCCTATTTTTCAATAAAAGTATGCAATTTTTACATGACATTATCATTGCTAGTTTTGCCGAATTGATTCCATCTTTGAAAGTCGCACAGCTTAACCCGCGCGGCGCTGGGGTCTCCAGCCGAACGCGCGGCGCTGGGGGGGGGGGGGTAAATTTTACCCCCCCCCCCCCCACCTCGTATCTTCCGAACCAAAAACCGCAGCGAGACGCGCAATGCGGCGATCGCAAGCTCTCAACGAGAAGAATCGAATGCATTCTCGAAATTCTTAAAATAAGGTCACATGTCAGGTCACGGTCAGGTCAAATGTAAAATGTAATTATTTGAGTTTTTGGGGCTATACTTTCCATCCAAAGCCTTATATTGCAACTATTATCTCACAAAGTGCTCCAGAGTGTATAATGCATTTCCCGCATTAGTAAAAGTGAAATTGTAAGCAAAGGTCAAGGTCAAGGTCAGCTCACACAAGGTCACAGGTCTACGAAAGCCATGCGACACATGTTGTATGGGTTATTTTACACGTATAATTCGATAGAAGCAGCCATTTTCACAGACTGACACCATATAATCGTCCTCAGGTCAAGGTCAGGCCACAATAAGGTCACAATTTGAAATTGATTAATCTTAATAAACATTGCATGTTTCTAGACTAGTTTTGTCTTCGAAATACAGTGGTGGCATTTATTTGTCTGTATCTGGTCAGTAAAAGCCAAAAAACGCAATTTAAATAAATGACGTCATGAGTTACTTGTTCTTAGAGAGCCATAAGTCAGTCAAAAATAAAGAAATTTCTTTGAAATTTGGTTTGAACATCGTTCATACTCGGTTCTCTAATATATCTTCCGTTTTTTTTTGAAAATCTTCGAACAAAAAACTTTTGTGGAAATTCTTCCCCAAAAGTCAGTTTTTTGCATTGTTGGGGGTCAAAAACCCAAAATGTTGAAAATCTGAGATAGCCATGTCAAAGACAATGTTATTTTCCTTCTTTTGACGCCTTTTATTTGCAATTTTCAGTAACACGCTATTTTCTACGATTTTCCAAACATTTAACTTTTTCACCAAAAATGACATGGCATGACGTCACTAAAACGTCATTATCTGCCACAAATTTTCACGAATTTATTTTAAAAAAAACGGCAGAAGACGTAGAATTGATGCACCATAAGCTACCGTAAGTTTCACTTTGATATCTATCATAGTTGTCAAGTTATGGTGAAAATCCGGGAGGGGGGGTAATATTTACCCCCCCAGCGCCGCGCGGGTTAAAGATAATCACTTTTCCAGTTGTCAGCATATATTTTGGAGCTTGGATGAACTGGACAAAAGGATCGATTATTGTTGGATATTACTCCAAAACCTTAACAACCAAGTAACATGGCTAATAATGAATGCCATGTCATATTCATGTGAACCATCCTGCAAGTAACACCAATAAAGTGAGAGAAAAAAAGTAGGTATTCTTAAACTATGATGTATATTTCATGTAGGTACAGGGACGGACCCAGGATTGACTCCAGGAGGGCCACTTTTTTATCAGGGGGGCATAAGGTACTCCCACCAAAAAATAATAGCCGGATTGGGCCCACTATATTTTTAGAGGCATATTTTCAACTTTACCAAAAGTATGCATTTTTTTCTCGAAATGGGTCCTTCGGGCCTTATTTCCAAAGGGGCACATACGACAAAGGGGGCACGCATGGACATTCAGGGGGGGGGGGGGCAATTACCCCGTCCCCCCTTTGGGTACAACGACTATGTGTAGGTATAGATGTCATTTTCAAGCTAAATTTCGAAATTTAGCCTCACGCCTATTCTGGCAATAAAATTAACCCACCCTTGACTGGGGTCTGAGCCGAACGCCATTGACTGGGGGGGGGGGGTCTTTCGAACCAATGATCGCAGCGAGACGCGCCAGGCGGCATTCGAAAGCTCTCAATGAAGCACATCTAAAACAATCTCGAAAGGTTCACATTGAGGTCACGGTCAGGTCAAAGGACAAAATCGAGATATTTGAGTGTATGGGACATATGTACTATCCATTCAAAGCCTTCGATCGCGACCATGATCCTCCAAAGTGCTCTCAAAGATATAATACACATCTTGCATGAGCTAAAGTAAAATTGTTGGCAAAGGTCAAGGTCAATGTCAATGTCACAGAAGGTCACCATGTGCAAAATATATACGCAAGTCATGCGACATATGTTGTATGGGTTATGTTACAAGTATAATTCGATAGTGATAATCATGTTAACACCTGACTTCATTTAAGAAGTTAGTGTCAAACTCAGGTCAAGGTCAGGTCACATAAGGTCAAATTTTGAAATTGATTAACATAAATATTAACGCACGTTTCTGGGCCAGTTTGACCTCAGAAATGCAGCGGTGACGTTCTACTTCTTCGCAGGCAGCTGGTTATAAATAACCCCAAACAGTTACAAAATACAGCATGAGTTACTCATACTTCAGAAGTCATAAGTCAGTCAAAAATGATGATTAAAAAAAGGTATTGGCCATATGTGGTTCTCTAATATTTAACACGGATTTTAATATCTTTGACAAATTTAAATTTGTGGTCATTTAAGCAAATAGTTTTTTGGAGGGGTCAAAAATAAAATTTTCAAAACTCCGAGATAATAATTTTGTAGCCCTTGCCATTTTGTATCTTTTGAGTTTTTTTTATGAATTTTTTTTCTCTCAAAATATGAGAGAGAGCCTTTCTACGGTCTGTTAAATTTAATCTGATTTTGTCGTCCAACTCGTGTGTAGTGACATCACTAAATTCGTTATATCTCGGCGATTTTTTGACGAAATTGCTTCATTGTTGCACAGAAAGACGTAGAATTGATGTGAGAAAAGGTACGTCATGTTTCACTTCGATAGCGCTATTGGTTGTGAGCAATTCCGAAAGTTCGTGAAGGGAGGGGGGGGGGGGGGGGGGGGGGGGGGGGGAAGGGGGGGGGGGGGGGGTAAACGCTCCCCAGTCAGTGGCAGTTAATAACAATGTATAATTTGGTTGTTTATCAATCATCTCAACACCATTGTTTGAAGCACAGCTATTCATTTTATGAATATTACTGCCCGTTGGAACGATATCAAGGACTATGGAAAAACAAGAGTAAGTGTGACTGTTCGTGGACAAGAACAGGTGAAATGAAAATAAGTCATCTCAAGCCTGCCCCCCTAGTCAAATTTTCTTAGACGAGTCCCTGGTCAAAAAGCATGAGGAATAACTAATTTGTATATAAAATAACATGTAAAATGACAAAATTGGAGATATTTCGAGGCAAATATCCATCAATTTGATTTTTGCACTTAATTGACACGTCCTTACACGTAAGAATAGCATAGCGAAAAAAATAGCCCAAGCTCGCAAAGGGACAAAATGGGTCACCTTTTATGTCATATGGAGGCCCCTGGGGCCAGGAAGGCCCCCAGTGAAATTAGCCCCCCCCCCCCCTATATTGGGAGGCTGGATCCGCCAGTGCTTTGCACCACTTTTTCCAAACGTAGCCCAGTCAGGGCGCCGGTCAAATTTGCCATTTATACATTGGTCCCTATGGCGCGCCGCGATGTTTTGCCCCCAGGGCTGGTGGCGCCACCACACAGTGTGTGAACGGCCAAGATGGCTGTCTAGGTATTATATGGATGTCAGTGGTTAACTCACTGACATCAATATAATACCTAGACAGTCTGTTAAATAAGCTAGAGCTATTGCAAATATGTCCTCAGTAGTTTACAAGTTATCTAAGTGACCATGTTCAGCAAGTCAAAATCGGTGAAAAGCTTTCGGATCCCCTACCCATCACAATTGGAACATTTCAGGGGACATGTTTAGGGCCGTTGTTTTACAACATCGCTAGCAACGACTTGCCGTGTCACATTCCTGATGAAGTTAACGGTTTTCGAATCATTAAGGTCCGCTATGCAGATGATAGTCAGATTGGCATTGTCGGTCCCCGCAACCGTAGAAAGGAGATGCAAAAAAAGCCTTGAAGAGGTTTTGGACACAATGACGATATGGTTTCAGCAGAACGGCATGCTAGTGAATGCCAGAAAAACAGAGTTTTTTGTGTGCGGCGATAGACGGCAGTTCATGCGTCTAAACGGACTCCCAGCTATTAACTTCATGGGCGAGGTTCTTCATTGCAAAGAGAAAGTAAAAAATTTAGGCCTCACACTGGATAGTTCTCTGTCATGGGAGCAACATGTGCAGCAAGTAACGGATCGTTGCTATGGAATTCTGGTCGCACTTCTTCATGCTAAACAGGTGCTGCCTGTAGAAATATTGCCGAGATTAATTGACGCCATGGTATTTTCTCATGTAAGATATTGTATTCAAGTGTATGGAGGTACAAGTTCCAGTGCTATTGGTCAAATTCAGAAGATATTTAACTTTGCAGCGAGAGTGCTTTCAGGTCGCAGAAAATATGACCATATCTCGGACTTGCTGAAACAATATGAATGGCTTTCGGCTGCCCAGTATGTTAATTATTTTGATCTTTGCATGCTTCAAAAAGTTATTACAAGTGGAGAACCCTCGCTATTATCGAGCCGTTTAGTTTTCAACCGAGACGTGATTGGCCGTCACACCCGTCAGTCAGGCCAGTTGGCTTTGCCCAGGCCCAGAACCAATCACGGGAAGCGAAATTATCTATATAGATCGTCATCGCTGTTCAATAGTTATTTTGGCTCTGATAGTGGATCTGATATCCTATCTGTCAGTACCAGGGTGGCGAAAAAACATATTAGGAAACTGTGTGCAGCCCCCGAACGTGACAGGCGCTCGTGACTCTAGATTAAACGTGGCATGCAGTCTGGTTTTATTAGTGTTTATTTTTGTGTAATAGATTGGTTGTAATGTGATGTCTTTTATTTGGCTGGTCAGTGCATTTTAGCTTGTGTTAGCTTCTGTATTATAATGACAAAGCCAAGGCTGCAACTTGTATGTACCAACATGTACGACAATGACCCTGTAACAGCCCTATATGTGTGGAAAGGGTCAGCTGATGTATAATACAATACAATACAATACTGTGTGGTGGCGTCAGCCGTCCTGGGGGGCAAAACATCGCATGCGCCATACCGACCAATGTATAAATGGCAAACCTGAACGGCGCCCTGACTGGGCTACGCTTGGAAAAAGTGGTGCAAAGTAGCATCATATTATTCGTTGGAGATTCTAGATTTAGCCCAAACGAATTATGAGGTTCCACCTGGTTATGGAATTTCTGGAGAGCAGCAGAAATGATCGGTTACCATAACCTTATTTGAGGTGTAAAAACCACGTTATACCGTTCACTTTCCGTTGCAAATGCGATCTAAGCTTCATATACTTCATATACTAAGCTTAGATCGCATTTGCAACGGAAAGTGAACGGTATAACGTGGTTGTTACATCCCAAATAAGGTCATGGTAACTGATCATTTCTGCTGCTCTCCAGATATTCCATGACCAGGTGGAACCTTGTAATTCGTTTTGGCTCAATCTAGAATCTCCAGCGAATAATATGATGCCTGTTGCCACCGGCGGCTGCTGAGCGGCGTCCGCCGGGTTACCGGCCGGGCAGCGTGGTAGCCGTAGCGTCCGCAGCGGCCACGTGGCGCCCGGGGCGAGGCCCGACCTGGGCCAGGGCGGGCGTGCGTGCCTGTGATTGGTCGTTGGTGTCCCGAGCCGCGGAGTACTGGCGAGGTTATGTCGGGCCGGCGCGCTATGCGTCGGGTCACTGTCTCGCGGGGTCTGGCGCGGACCAGACTCACTCTGTCGTCACGGTAGTTTACACTACCGTGTTTGGTACGGGTAACAATATACCTGAGTGAAGGAATCAAGTGTTTTGCGGTGAGTTGACGGAGGTGACGAGAAGTGACGGACGGATGTGAGATCGGAGCAGCAAACCTTCAAGCACAAGGTGACTGACTGCACCTTGTCCTTATTGCCTGGGATCTTGTCACTTTCCACCCTCATCCGGGGTGTGTGAGGGAGGCGGCAACGGTGTCTCGCCATCGAGACATCGGGGGTTTAACTCGTTTCTCGTGTCTCGCCATCAAGACGTGGGGAGCGTGGCCTCTTTTCATACGAAGGTCGGCTTCGGCTACCCTCGCCTACGAGGCGCCGAAGTATCGGTAGATCTGTCGGATCACAGTGCCCTCGCCATCGAGGAGCTGTGATCAGTCAGCGACTGTCGTCTTTCCTCACCATCCTTACCCTGACCCAGACATCCTACTCCTGCCTTCCCCAGTCAGTCATCAAGCCACATCAGTGTCGCCAGCGTATGTAACCAGAGGACATCGTGGCGACATTTCTGGTCCTCCGGGCCGGATAACGGCCAGTGGTATCAAGAGGAAAGATGGAGATAGATAAGCAAGAGGAACGCGACGCGAAACCGGTAGATCCTGCTATGGATGAAGCTCAACGTGTCGCCCGAGGCAAAGAGCTATCTGGTCTGCGTCGGCAGCGTGGCTGCAAGAGGGCAGCCGTAACCCGGATCCGCAAGGCTTTGGAGGAGGAGATATCCAGCCAAGCAAGTCGCGACAGCATCGAGGAAGTCAATCTGCGGTTAAAGGAAGCGTTTACAGAATTGAGGAAAATTCACCAGCTGTACGAAGGACTGATAGAAGATGAGGACATCGAGGAAACACAAGGGTACGCAGGTCGTTTAAAAGAAGAGGAATCTCTAGTACGTAGAAAGGTGCACAGTACCTCCAAGAGCTAGACGAGGCCCGCTCGTCGGCCGCCGCTTCCCGTCGAGGCCCTAGCCGCGCAATGTCACGCACTTCAGCGGGGACAGCCGTCTCAGTTCGATCCAGGGAAGCCGCGGTGGAGTTCGATGATGCGGAAAGCAAATTGCGCGACGTCAGAGCGCAGCTCGAAGAAAGTCGACGCAACAAGTTGGATCGTCTGCAGAACGAAAGGGCCAGACGGCAGACTGAGTAGCGTCAACAACAGGAGCAGTGGGAACTGGAGGAGCGCGACCGTGCATTGCAGCTTAAGGTGACCCAAGAGGCGCGAGAACGGGCGGCCCGAAAGGTGCGTCTTTACCACGCCGCTGAAGACGAGCTGAACTGGGATCACCGCGACGACTTTCAGGTATCTGCTGATGCTATGGCAGAGATAATCAGGTCATCTGACGGAGGTGCCGGCAGGAACGTTGCAGTCCCGACAGAGGGCTCCGAGATGCCGGTTCAGCCAAGCGCACAGATCATCGGGCTAGATCGGCATGCTGATGGTACACCACATGTGACAGGTCCGTTCGCCCGCGAAGAACCCAACCGCGTTCAATCGTTGGCCGACGACGGGGCAAGGAACGCCACTAAGCACGACAGAGATGTGCCGCTCATGGGTGATAAGACCTTGAACCCAAGCACCTGGAAATCAGACAGAAGCGATCGTCAGGAGTCGCGCTCATCGGGGTCGTCAGCCTTCGCCAAGAGCATTCCGCGCCTCAGCTTGCCCCGGTTTGCAAGAGACCCGGGGGAGTGGCCTCGCTGGATAGGCCTGTTTAGGGCGCTGGTTCACGACCAGGCGTCGCTTTCAGATACCGAGCGGATGACGCATCTTCAGCAGGCAGTGGAGGGAGCCGCCCATCAAGCAATCGAGGGATTCCTATTCGACGGTAGAATGTACCAGCAGGCTTTTGCGACGCTGTACGAGCGCTTCGGTCGAGAAGATGACGTCAGCCAGGCGTACCTAAACTCCATGTTCTCAGCTCCGGCACCATCCATCGGCAATCTGGCGTCCATGGAGAGGTTCAGCTCAGCCATCAGTAACGCCGTCATGACGCTGCGCACTCTTGGGTATCAAGGCGACTTGGTGGCGAGTGAGAACCTCCGCCGAGTGTCTCCAAGCTGCCGGCGGAGCTGATCTTCCAGTGGGGCCGGGAAGTAGACAAGGGTCAACCAAGCCGGCCCAGTCTGGAGACCTTCAGTGAGTGGCTGAAGACTGAGGTTAGAATTCTGAGACACGCCGCCTCCCAATGCCGCGACTCAGACAGAAAGAAGATGACCACATACCCAAGAGAAGTCGTCTCCGCACGCCGAACGACTCTAACCACGTCGGCAACGTTTTCCCAGGAGGAAAACCGAAGTCAACCGTCATGCATCGTCTGCCAGAACGAGCACAAGGTGCAAGACTGCTCAGAGTTCAAGGCAAAGACCCGTGAAGAGAGGCTGACGGTGGTGAGCTCAGAACGGCTCTGATGGGCGTGTCTGCGCAAGGGGCATTTCATGAGGGCATGCAGATCTTCCAGGCGTTGCAATTTGAACGGATGCAAGGCGACCCATCACAGACTTCTCTATGTGGACAGAAGTGCCTCAGCCAACAGAGAAGAACACAGAGCCGAACCGGAGTATCAGGTGCGAGAGGGAAGCCCCATCGTCGGTGTGGCTCTGACGGAAGCCACAGACACGCTGCTGCAGCTGGTACCAGTGCGGATCCACGGCCCGAAAGGTGATCAAGATGTAGTCGCCATGCTGGGCTCAGGAGCTCAGACGTCCCTCTGCTGCCAAGACGTGCTGGAAGAGATTGGGGTTCATGGAAAACGAGAGAATCTGCGACTTCAGAACATTGAAGGAAGCGGCCCAAGGCAGTCGTCTCTTCGGGTCCAACTGACAGTCAGCGCCCTCGGCGCAGCCACCAAAGAAGGACGCATCGTGGTGCCGGAGGTGTGGTCCGTTCCGAAGCTCAACGTGGTAGCACCCAGTGTGAGCAGTCGACAGATTCACAGCTGGAAACACCTTCAGGATTTGGACCTGACACAGTACAATGGCGCGCGAATTGATCTTCTTCTCGGAGCCAACATCCTGGAAGCCGTGGTGCAACGGGAGGTCAGAGTGGGAGGCCCTGATCAGCCAGTGGCAGTGAGGACCGACTTTGGTTGGACTCTGACGGATGCCATATCGACTCTGGTGCCGAGCACGATGTGACAGGTCATGTTTTTGCGTCGTCAGTCATCTGAAGAAGAAAGTTTCAAGGAACTGGTTCAGGAATGGTGGACTACAGAAGCCTTTGGCACAAAAGTCAACAGCCCGAACCCCAGGTCCCAGGAGGAACTCCGGGCTCTAAGTATCCTGGATCAGCATACCAGAAAGGTGGGGGACCGGTACGAAGCCGGGCTGCTGTGGGGTGAAGAGGAGCCGACGTTCCCCAACAACTGGAAACAAGCATATCACCGGCTGGAAGGCACCGAGAAGAAGCTGGAAAGACAACCAGAGCTCGCAGAGAAATACCGAAGCACGATTGATGGCTACGTGGCTGATGGCCATGCAAAGAAGCTATCATCAGAGGAGGCACAAGAGCCGAAGGAGAAGCGATGGTTTTTGCCACACCATGCAGTCGTCAACCAAAACAAACCAGGGAAGATACCAGTCGTCTTCGACACAGCGACGACGCATCGAGGAACCTCTCTGAACGGCAAGCTCATCACCGGCCCTGACATGCTTCAGAGTCTGCCTCGGGTGCTCCTGCGCTTCAGGGAAAGGCTCATCGCGGTCACCGCCGACATCAAACAGATGTATCACCAAGTACGGATCTGGGAGGAAGACCAACCGGCGTCCAGTTTTCTCTGGCGGGACATGGAGCGGCACCACAAACCAGACGTGTACCAGATGCAAGTCGTCATCTTTGGAGCGAAGTCATCGCCTGTCATCGCTAACTACATGCTGCAAAGGGCTCTTCTCGATTACGGAGCCAAGACGAACGCCTCTGCCACCAGGAGTCCGGAGCAGATGTCTCGGTGTTTCTACATGGACGACTGTTTGTTCTCGAGCATGACTGAGGGTGCTGCCCAACAGTTGTACGCTGAGGTGATGGAAGCGCTGACGAAAGGGGGTTTTCACCTCACCAAGTGGCGTAGCAACTCTTCCACGGTCCTCCGAGACATCCCGGAGTGTGAAAGGGCTGGGGCCTCCAAGAGCCTAGTGAAAAGCTCACACACGGCTGAGAAAGCTCTGGGGATTGTCTGGGATGAGATGAAAGACACACTGAGCTTTCGTCTGAGGCAGCAGAATGTCAGCGCAACCAAACGTGGAGTACTCTGCAAGGTGTCGACCATCTTTGACCCTCTTGGGATCGTCGCTCCATTCACGGTGCGAGCGAAAAGGATGATGCAACGCTTGTGGTGCAGACACCTGGAGTGGGACGAGCCGCTGCCTGAACCTGAACTCAGCCTCTGGCTTGAGTGGTTGAGGGAGTCAGAGAAGCTGACTGAGGTCACAGTTCGGCGCTGTGTGACGCCGGAAGGATTGGAAACGGTGCGACGTGAGCTACACGTATTCTGTGACGCCTCGGAGAGCGCCTTTGGTGCTGTGGCGTATTGGAGGACGACCACAAGAAACGGATCACATCACTGCCGCTTCCTGATCAGCAAGTGTCGAATCGCACCACTGAAACGACTGGCAATCGTCAGACTGAAGCTGCAGGCGGCCGTTCTCGGAGCACGCCTGGTGGTTGCTGTCCTCAGTGAGCTGACGCAGCAGCCTGATGACGTCATCTCTTGGACGGACAGCAAGGTCATACAACAGTACATCGCCAACGAGACTCGGAGGTTCAAGACCTTTGTGGCGAACAGGCTGGCCGAGATTCACGAGCTAACGCGTGACGCGCGCTGGCGCCACGTGCCCGGGAAGCTCAACCCTGCAGATGATTGCTCCAGGGGGCTCTCCGTCCTCGCGCTCATACACGACTGATATCATACACGACATACACGATACACGACTGCCGGTGGCTGACGGGTTCGGACTTTCTGCGCGGAGACTCCAGTCAGTGGCCGCTGCAGGAGGAACCGGCTCCGCTGACAGACACCGATGAAGAAGAGTGCTTGTCACGTGCTTGTCAGCACTACCGCGAAGCTCGTTCCAGATGGCCCAAATCCAGCCAAGTTCTCGTCCTGGATCAAGTTCAAGAGAGTGGTCGGCTGGGTCAAGCGCTTCACACGCAATGTGAAGGCGTGTCTACCTGGACAGTTGGTTAGGCTTACCGGCCCACTGTCTAGCTCGGAGGTGAAAGAAGCGGAAGTTTGGATCGTGACTCAGGAACAGACTGCAAGCTACGAAGAAGAACGCAAATGCCTGGAGCTACAGCGACCACTGCCAACCTCGAGAGCTCTACTTCTGCTGACTCCAGTCCGATATGGCAACGGGCTGATGCGTGTGGGAGGACGCATAGACAAGGCATGAACTCCAGAAGAAGCCAAACACCCGGTCATCCTGCCACGGCAAAGCGAGCTGGCTCGACTCGTCATCATGCACGAGCATGTCCGGCATGGTCATGCAGGTGTCGAACACACCCTGAATGAAGTGCGTCAAAAATACTGGATGCCGCAAGGACGCTCAGCAGTGAAAAAGCAGCTCCGTAACTGCTCCTTCTGCCATCGCCGCAGAACCACTCCGATGCCGCCACGAATGGCTAACCTCCCAAGCCAGAGACTCGAAGCAGGTCGCCCGTTCAAGAATGCTGCCATCGACTTCTTCGGACCGCTGTGTGTGAAACGGTTCAGGAGGACAGAGAAGCGATATGGCCTGCTGGTGACGTGCATGGCCACGCGGGCTGTGCATCTGGAAGTAGCCCATGCCCTCGATATAGACAGCTGCATCATGGCTCTGAGGCGTTTCTTCGCGCGCAGATCTCATCCAGCGGTGATCTTCTCGGATCGAGGCACGAACTTCGTCGGCAGCAGTCGCGAGCTTCGCCGGGAACTACGAGTGCTGTCAGCACTGATGCCAGATAAACTGGGCGCGTTTGAGATTGACTGGCGATTCAACCCACCAGCAGCCAGTCACATGGACGGAGTGTGGGAACGGATGGTCAGATCCGTCAAGACGTGTCTGCAGGCCGTGGTCGGTTCTCAACTGTTGACTGATGAAGTTCTGTTGACCGTGTTCGCCGAGGTTGAGCATATGGTTAACAGCCGACCGCTTACCTACGTAAGCTCGGACCCGACCGACCCTGAAGCCCTGACGCCCAACCACTTTCTTCTGGGCCGGGCCTCGCCTCACCTCGCGCCGGCGCTGACCAGAGACAGCGACATGTGCAGTTGGCGGCGATGGAGGCAGTCTCAAGCGGTGGCTGAGCACGTGTGGAAAAGATGGACTCGAGAGTACATACCGACCTTGACACGTCGCAGCAAGTGGCGTCAGGATACCAGGAACCTGCAGGTAGGAGATTTGGTTCTCATGGCCGAGTCTAACCTGACCAGAGGGTCATGGCCTCTGGCCCAGATCGTCCGAGTCTTCCCAGGAGGAGACGGAAGAGTGAGGTCAGCCGAGCTCAGGACCTCTAGCGGGAAAACCTACACCAGACCAGCAGCCAAGATATGCTTCTTGGAAGAAGACTGCAAGTGAAGAAGAGAGAAGGCGTTGCTGCCGGGTGGAGCTGGCCTCGTTGTCGGCGCTCTGGCGTATCAGCGCCGCCAGCGAAGCCCTCGCCTGCGGGTCGGCGAGGTCGTGGAAGGGTCCGGGCTGGGTGATGGCGGCGTGCGCCAGTTGGAGTGGTACTGCGCCGTGCCGCACCCACTCTTCATACTCTGCCCGGTGCTTCAACAGGATATCAGCCGCTGCGTTCAGGAGCTGGGATGCGGCCGCATTGCCGGTCGGTCGGTCGGGATGGTGGTGCCGCTGCAGCCGGCGCCGGGCGCTGCGCACGACGTCGTCGGGCGCCGAGATGGGTACGCCCAGTACCAGCTCAGGCATCCAGCGGGCCTGGCCGGTGCTATCACACAGGGGGTGCTGTCAAACAGCGGTGCAAGCGGCTCCTCCTCTTCAGCGGGTACAGAGTACGCACTCATCTTGGACTTGGTTCTGGTTCTGGCGGGTGCGTTATTGAGCTGCGGCAACGGGTAGCTGACCCTGACCGCCGAGCCATCGCCCGCTGTGACCTCGGGTCGCCGGATGCGGGCCGCCGCGGGCGCGCTCGGTCACGTGGCAGCGGCTGGAGCGGTGTGGGCCCGCTCGGGCCGGGGCGGTGGAGAGGGGACTGCTGGCCTGTTACGTGGCGTTCTGGCTGGGTTATGTATAAGTTTATTTGGTTATATTTACCAGAGAGCATAGCTAGGTGGAGCACAAGAATATGCTATATAATCCTCAAAGGAGTGACTTGTTTATGTTGTTGTTATTATGTGAAAAGTGCTTCGTATCTATGATTTTGCGACAGTTATGGACGCCGCAAAAGGGGTGTCATGTCGGTGTCGTGTGTCACTAAAATGTCAATGTGACAGTGCAGCACGAATCACAGGGCGTGCATAGGAACGTATCGCAGCGCGTTGGCATCTTGTTTGTTTGCGTGTTGCCCTGCCGTGCAACACGGTGGGGGAGGATGTTGCCACCGGCGGCTGCTGAGCGGCGTCCGCCGGGTTACCGGCCGGGCCGCGTGGTGGCCGTAGCGTCCGCAGCGGCCACGTGGCACCCGGGGCGAGGCCCGACCTGGGCCAGGGCGGGCGTGCGTGCCGGTGATTGGTCGCTGGTGTCCCGAGCCGCGGGGTACTGGCGAGGTTATGTCGGGCTGGCGCGCTATGCGTCGGGTCACTGTCTCGCGGGGTCTGGCGCGATCCAGACTCACTCTGTCGTCACGGTAGTTTACACTACCCTGTTTGGTACGGGTAACAATATACCTGAGTGAAGGAATCAAGTGTTGTGCGGTGAGTTGACGGAGGTGACGAGAAGTGACGGACGGATGTGAGATCGGAGCAGCAAACCTTCAAGCACAAGGTGACTGACTGCACCCCGTCCTTATTTCCTGGGATCTTGTCACTTTCCACCCTCATCCGGGGTGTGTGAGGGAGGCGGCCACGGTGTCTCGCCATCTAGACATCGGGGGTTTAACTCGTTTCTCGTGTCTCACCATCGAGACGCGGGGGGCGGGGCCTCTTTTCATACGAAGGGTGTGACCAGTCGGCTTCGGCTACCCTCGCCATCGAGGCGCCGAAGTATCGGTAGATCTGTCGGATCACAGTGCCCTCGCCATCGA
The DNA here is from genome assembly GCA_036785665.1 of Chirona hameri. Classification (NCBI taxonomy): domain Eukaryota; kingdom Metazoa; phylum Arthropoda; class Thecostraca; order Balanomorpha; family Balanidae; genus Chirona; species Chirona hameri. The sequence continues at coordinate 39,314 of JAXIVJ010008333.1, forward strand.
GGAGCTGTGATCAGTCAGCGACTGTCGTCTTTCCTCACCATCCTTACCTTGACCCAGACATCCTACTCCTGCCTTCCCCAGTCAGTCATCAAGCCACATCAGTGTCGCCAGCGCATGTAGCCAGAGGACATCGTGGCGACAATGCTACTTCGCACCACTTTTTCCAAGCGTAGCTCAGTCAGGGCGCCATTCAAATTTGCCATTTATAAATTTGTCCTTATGGCGCGACGCGATGTTTTGCCCCCTAGGGCTGGTGAGTTAGTGGTGGCGCCACCACATTGTGGGAACGGCCGGACGGCGCAAGATGGCTGTCTAGGTATTATATGGATGTTAGTGGTTAACTGGAGAAAATGAATCTGGCGCATCTGGCGCACTTGTGTTGTTGCCATGGAAACGTGTCAAATAAACGCACTGACTCTTTGATATTCGGTATCTCCGGAATCGGAGGACCGGGCGAAAAACAGACATAAACAATGGAAGCAATCTGATACTAAAAAACCTCGGTCGGAAACCTTTCATTAATGGTAGGAAATCAAAATCCCTTCGGAAAAATCAAAATCGCTTCCGAATTAATCTTAATCCCTTCGGAATTAATATTTTCTTGATGCCAATTATTGGGCTGAAATCAGGCCTAATAAGACATGAAATGTTTCCTGACATTATCTATTTCAAGCTATCCTTGAAAAACCTGAGGGTGTGTCTAAACACCCCCCCCCCCCCCCCGCACGCCCGGCTCGGCGCGCGTTAACAGCCTTCCCTGAACTTTCCATTATCGTTTTGATGAACCAGACGGTGCCATATTGATCCTCAGATACGCTGCTGACATCAGAACATACCAGCTCAGGTGCACATTTTTGCTATTCACCGCACCGTTCACTAAGTCACAGAGGTCAGAGCGGCCCCGTCTGACCTGTGCCGGCGTGTCGCGATGGACCCTACCGCCGCATCCGGTCACAGCACTGGTCCAGACCCCGACCCAGACCAGGTGGGGCCTAAGCATAGCTGGCCGTCGCGGCTGGCCCCACTGGCGCAGGAGGACAGCACTCCACTGGCCAGGCAGCGACGCACCGCCCCACGGACCCAGGAGGCAACGCCGCTGGCTGGCTGGCAGGAGCGTCTGGCCCCGATGGCACAGGAGGAGAAGATGACACCCCTGCAGACGCCGGACAAAGGCGGGAAGAACCCGTCCGGGACTCCGACCGACACCAAGTGGCCTCACAAGTTCGAGGGCGACTTTGACGAGCTGCTGAACCTGGTGGGAGACTTCGGCCGCTTCCAGTGGCGGCTGTTCCTGCTCATGCAGCTGCCGATCATCTTCTTTGCTTTCAACTACTTTGGCCAGATCTGGATGACGCTTGAGCCGGACCACTGGTGCCGCGTGCCGGCACTCGAGGCGCGCGGCTGGGCGCAGCAGCAGATCCGCAACCTCTCCTCGCCTTTAGAGCAGCGTGGCTCTGACGCGGGTCTGAAGCACTCGCAGTGCCGCATGTACGACATCGACTTTGCCTCAGTGAACCCGGACACGTGGATGCCCGGGAACAGCACTCCAACTGTGCCGTGCCGCCATGGCTGGACATACGACTTCTCCGAGATTTATCCGACCATTGTCTCCGACAACGACTGGGTGTGCGACGAAGCCTGGAAGCCGACACTCGCCTACAGCCTGTTCTTCGCTGGCTCGATGGTCGGCACGGTGGGCTTCAGCCACCTGTCGGACCACGTCGGCCGGCTGCCGGTGATCGTGCTGTCCAACGTCGTCTGCGGCGTGGCCGGCTTCGCTTGCGCGTTCGTCTCGTCACTGCCGCTGTTCGCCGCGCTGCGCTTCGTCGCCGGCCTGGCCAACAACCAGATGACGACGCAGGCGATCGTGCTGATGTCGGAGTTCGCCGGGCCGCGACACCGGGCCATGGTGGTGAACGTGCCGCTGGCTACGACGCTGTGCGTCGCCATGGTGGTGATGCCGTGGATCGCGCGCCTCCTCTACCACTGGACGTACGTGACCATGGCGTTCTCGGCGCCGATGCTGCTGACGCTGCTGTACTATGTGCTGGGCGTGCCTGAGTCGTGTCGCTGGCTGCAGCACGTCGGCCGCGTGGACGAAGCCGTCAAGGAGATGCGAGCCATCGCCGTCGAAAACGGCCGTCGCGTGCCCGACGAGGTGTTCGAGCGCTTCACGGTCGCCGCCAAGCGGCACCACGACCTGGAGGAGGCGCAGCCGCGGCCGACGCTGCTGGACGCGCTCCGCCTGCCGCGCCTGCGCCTGCGCCTACTGACCATCACGGTGGCCACGATGGCCACGATGCTGGCGTTCGCCCTGATCGCGCGCAGTACCGAGCTCGACATGGACGTGTACTCGTCCCAGTCGCTGCTGGGCTTGACGGAGGGACCGGCCGACCTGTTGACCTGGCTGCTGCTCGAGACGCTCGGACGCCGCTGGAGCATGGCCGGCTCCATGGTGACCGCCTCCGGACTGGCACTGGGCCTGTCGACGCTGCTGCGCGAGGGCGGCCGGCCGGTCGCCTCCACCACAGTGGCGTTCCTGTGCCGCTGCTGCGTTACCGTCGCCTTCAACGTGCTGTTGTCGCAGCACATGGAGCTGGTGCCGACAGTAATACGCGGCCGGGCGAGCGGCGCGGCCAACGTGGCCGGCCACGCGTGTGTGATGCTGAGTCCGGTGGTGCTGTCGCTGGCCAAGGTGGACCGCGGCCTGCCGGCGATAGTGCTGGCCGTCGTGACCCTGCTGGGCGGCCTGGTGGCCAGCACCCTGCCGGAGACCTCTCACCAGCCGCTGCCCGACACCTTGGAGCAGGGTGAGGAGTTTGGCCGCGACCAGCGCTTCTTCCAGTGCTTCTGGTACAACCCGTGCCGCGCACACAAGCCAGAGGAGACGGGCGACCAGGAGATGGAGGGCTGTGACAATCAGGCGGTGGTGCTCGACGTATGACACCGGGTGAGCCGGTTGACTGGGGCGCCCTGCGTGGTGAACGGACTGACATAACCCACAAGGAAATATGTCAAATTTGTGCCTATTCGACCAGGGTTCGGGGAAATAAATAAAAAAAATACAATGAATATAATGCTCTTCTATCACGTGTCAGCAATCTTTGTCTTCTGTCTCGTTCATTTGTCTCATACGTTGACCAATGAATGGTTCACTGTGTTTTGCGAGGCGACCTTTTATCGAATATGCATACATTCCAGGTTGATCATGAATGGCCATGGCGAGGCTTGTGATACTGAAAGTCGTGGGTGTGCAGACCGCTGCGACTGAGACCATGTGATACCCTGCTGATGCGTCTCACCAGCCAATGTCCAGAGTTTGCACAGTGCACATATTTGCAATCCATTTTAGCTACTATATGAAGATAAAACATCAAGTTTATATCGTGGATACTGGATTTAATTTCTTATTTTCATCAGCTCTGTCCTGCAAGGTGCTGTTGGCGGTTCTGTTAGCAGCTAAATACCTATATTTAATACATTTTTTTGCATTGCTTAGCGTTTATACAAAGTGATATTTAGCAAGCTTTGACTTTTACTATTTTTTTAATTTGGTTGAGGTATATAATCGAGTAAACATTTCCCACGGATAGCAATTTTTCCTCCCGGTTTTCTCGTTTCAGAAGGGAGCAGATAGTTTAACCCTCGCCCGGGTAGTGGGGTGGATGCCACCCCCTCGGTTTTTCTGGAATAACTCGCGTTGTTTCCAACCGATTTCGATTGCACTTTCAGTACTCTACTTTTGAAGAAGAAAATCCCACATACTCTGAAAAATATGAATTTATACCCCACATGACCTGTGACCTATGACCTGTTTTTCAAGGTCATGTCAGGCGCAACTGGCGTCCCGCAGTATCGATGCTTGTAACTTGTGCAGTTTCCGAGTGTTTGTTGTTCATGGGCATATGTACAGGTGTTTCCAGGTGACGATTGTGGTTTCCACTGAGATTGTGACCTCTATTGACCTTTTCAGAGGTCAACTGAGGTCATTGACCTCCGATGACCTTAGGTGACTTTTTTGGGCTTCTGGCGGTTTCTATGACATTTTGTGACGCTAATTTCAAATTTGGGATCCATTTTACATAATTTTATGTTCCACTGGGGTCATGCGCTTCCACAGGTCAACCGAAGTCACTGACCTCAGATGACCTGACATGACCTTTTTGGAATTTACCAGTTTTTAGGTCATTTTGTGACGCTTTTTACCAATTTGGCACCCATTAAGCATTATGATATGCTAATTCACGATTCTAGCTCGATAAAATTCATTTTTTGTGCATTTACAATTTCGATGACTTTTTGGTAATTGACATGACCTCAGAGGTGATCTAATGACGCAAGACCTTACAATCGGATATCAGCGGCTTCCTCTCGTCACAAGCAACGCGCTCGTCTTTGTTTCGAAGCTCTAGCTCAATTAGGGGCGAAACGCTAAAGGGAGGGGGGTCGTACCAACCCCCCCCCCTACCCGAACACGTAGTGATTTTGCCCTACCCGGGCGAGGGTTAATAAATGTTTAAAAATAACATAAAATAGCATGTCTGAATCCCTGAACATTATGGGTAACCGATAAATATATACTTCAATGCACACGACACGGCTGCAGTGAGGCCACGGACCGGGCGGACCGGGCATTTTTGGCTGTGCTTACCGCACAGCCAAAAATGAAACTACGAAGTTCAGTCCATTTTATTTCATGTACGGACGCGACCCTGTTTTGCCTGTCGACACCCTCCTTGCGCCGAAATACCGTTATCAAGGCGGTGATTACATCCCCATTATGCTTGAGAATCTTCATACGGCTTATCATCATGTTCAGCACAATCTGTCCAGCGGTCACGAAAGGAACAAAACATACTACGACAGAACAGCAAAGCCGGTGAATTTGACTGTAGGCGACATGGTTTATTTCAGAGATCCAACAGAGGCAGCACATCATTCGAAATTGGCTTCCCATTGGAAACCATTTTACCGCATTATCAAAGCCCTAAGCATGGTTACATTTGTGATTAAAAATCAATTGTCAGGAGGAACTAAAGTCGTTAATGCACACAACCTTAGATTAGCTGATCCCCAAACACGTTGGGAGAATTATTCGGACGAACCCACTCATATTAACAGTAAGTATGAGAACAAACAAAAATCTTCAATTCCTATCCGAGTTCAACCACCACGACGTTCAAAGTTTTCTGTTGCTTTTGATGACGACTCCTTTCCGATGCGCAGAACAGAGTCAGAAAGTGAAACTGTCCCGTCCCTTTCTTTGGAAAGTCCGGCCCCTGAACCCCCTCCAATTCAAGAGAACGTGCCCGATATCCCAAAAAATGATTTTGAAGCTGAAATGATGTCATCTGATGAAGATGACATACCACTCGCTAAACTCAAAGAGCGATGGGAACAAGAAAAGGAACAAGAAGAATTTGAGGAAAATTTACCATTATCAGAACTTTCTAAGCGATTAGCTTCAAAACCGTCCGAGTCTGTGGAAACTCCGAGCGTTTCTGTTAAGAGGCCACTCACTAGTGATGAATCACCCCCTTCAGACTCCGAAACGAAATGTACTCCCGTCAAATGTTCACGCCATTCTTTGTCTGATATTGAATCTGATTTCTCTGAACCAGAAGCGGACGGAAAAGACATAGGTGCATGCATGAAGAGTGGAAGTGTTACTAACCCTATTGTAACTAAGATCGATCTTTTATCAAGTATGATGAAAGTCCATCAACATATGATGGAACAGATGTTCGCACAGGTAGAGAAGTTGTAGTAGTAAGAAGGTAGAATCGGCTAGTGCGCCGTTGAGTATAATATTGCTGTCGTGTGGGCCTGTAGGCCGCTGTAGTATAATGATCGGCTACTGTGCCGTTATGGTGAATATTGTTGTTGTGGTTTTAGTATGTGAGTAAGGATTATGGCTAGTATGCCAGTAGGGAATATTATGTTAAACAAGAGTTGGAGTACTGACGAGTACTGCGTGGCAACACGCCCAGGATCCTGTCAAGGATTCCGTACCAGGATTGTTGACAAGTCGTCATACATCCTCTTTTGTGCTGTTGTGGTGTCAAAATGGTGAAGAGAGAGTGTATCAAAGATTAAGACCGGTGTGTCTACTGTCATTGTATACTGACTAACCCCGTGAATGCTCTTGTTGACGCGTTTGTGTGTCGTTGCAGATGAAGGCGTTTCTGTTTTATCCTGTTCTGATCGTGTTCATCATTCCGGTATTCGCCAACGTGCTATTTCTTCCTCGAGGTCAGATCTATGCCTCTTTTAATCACTGGACCCTTCATCTTCCGATCGAAACGCGTACCTCGTGGAAATTTGCAGAGAAACTTGATCACCGCATTGAGGTGTTTAAAAGTAAATTTAACACACGTTTTGCTGAGCACCGCCAGGAGTTACGTAGTGACTTGACTCAACGACTCTGGGGAAAATTCATGCATGACTCTGATTTGTTAGATAGAGAGATGAACATGACTATCGATGTTTTGCAACATTTAAACCCGTCCCGTCATGTCCGTGCTAAACGTTCACTACTTCCTTTCGTAGGTGAAGCCCTGTCCTCTCTGTTTGGAACTGCAACAACAACCGAAATCCAGGACATTCTGTCTCGTGTGAGCGATCTGAGTGACTCCCAGAATGACGTGTTGAATGTGATTGACAGTACAGTGACTATGGTCAATCAGACTATCGTAGATGTGAGTATTAACAGACAGACTATGAACCGACTGACGAATGTGACTAACTACCTGACTGACCGACTTGATATGTTAAAAGATAACGTCGCTGATGACTACATTGTGTCTATTCTTGAATCTGACATTAGCATTAAACGATGTGTGGAATCATGTTACCTCTAGTCTGTCTGAAGACAATATATCGGTTAACCATGCCTTGAAGTCTCTGCTTCCAACTCATATACATACAATAACTTCGTCCGCCTTGAAGAAGTACATTAACGTCCTGAAATATCAAACACAGCATCGTTATAGGACCTTAACTATACCTGTCGTTTCGGTCACTACTGTAGCTCTTCTGGTAGCTTTTGTGCTCTGTATAATCAAAAGTATGTACACGATGTCCGACGCTGACCCTATCACGAGTCCTTCGAGAGCCGTCCCGACCCCATCCACCCCCCGATGGCCTGACTGTTGACAACGACAATTCGACTCCGGACAATCCACTACCTGACCAAGCACCATTATCTCCTAGACACGACACGCCGACCGGCACCGCCCTTCCCCAGAAGAAACCATCAACGTCAGCCCAAGTCACATCTCCATCGCAATCGACACCCCGCCTGACCTGGCTGAACTGCTAAGCTCCGACTGTAAACTGACGCCCGTGTCTCGCCATAGATAGCTGACGATGATGACCGGACCCGACATCAGCATTGTCCTGGGAGCAGCGCGCCTGGGATGACTGCTGACGTCGTGGTCACACGTCAACTCAGCAGTGACCGACCAGGAACCTGACACCACTGGTCAGGGCCCGTCCATTGTGCCGCCGCTGAAGATGACAACAACTGACGACACTCCTGGACGACAGCCGGAACCGACGTGCACGGGTTCCGCTGACCCCCCACGTCACAGGCTGTGGGAGCCGGACCGCACCGCACCGTCACCAACCGACACGGGACATATGCGAGATACCCGGGTGACGGACTGGAGTATTGCCACGGACAGGCTGTTGACAGGTATGCGGACAGTGAAGCAGTAAATGAGACAGTGAGAGACGTGAGCAACTGTGAGAGTGAGAAGCGAGGACAATGAGTGTTACCGGGCGAATGGACACTTCAAGACGGTGCGTCGACAGACTGACTCAGGGGAAAACAAGAAATTGGGGATGGGATAAGGGAATAGTGTGTTATGTTTTGTTCTTGTTGTCTGTGAAGTGTTGTGTTGTGATGTGTCTGTCCTGTGCTGTGATGTGTGATGTGTTTGTCGTATCCAGTGTGCAGTAGCGGTGAAGTCTTTAATGTTACATATGGTGATGTCCTGGTGAGTGTCTCTTTATGTAATTATGAGTCAGATTCCAACCACGTGCAGTATAATGGCGCCATAAATTTCGCGTTAACTTAGCAGAAATTTCTGCGTATGGACCTCGCGTTGTGATGTAACAAAGTGGTTATGACGCTCAGTTATGACCCTCTGTGACGTCACCAATGACGAGATCTCACTAGCCTTGTATTGGCCTGCCGAAGGGCGTCGCCATAGCCTCTGCGCCTGCGTGGGCTCTGACCGTCGGGTTGTGATCGCGCGCCGCCGGCCGCCGCTAGTTAGTCTTGAGTCTTGACTCCGCCGGCCGAGTTGGCCTGACTGTTGCTTCTTTCCGTTTCGGCCTTTCCGTTTAAATTAACCGAACTGTTGGGTTATCCAAAATACATCGCTGAGAACTATCTACTAGACTATCACTTGGCTTCTTGAGAAAGACGGAACAAGATTACACACAGTGACCAGTTCTGGTCCCAGCGCTTGGATGCTTGGACCAGAATTCTGCATCTCTAAAAATGAGTCATACTGGCAAAGTTTACTTTTCATAGGTTTTTACACAAGGTGGCATTTATGATACCAGATAAGCAAATGTACCAATAATATGAGAGCACAAATTATTGGGTGGATGCACATAGTTCTAAAATGCAGTTTTCTGATCTTTCAATCTTAAATCTTATATCTCAATCAATCTTAATCTTTCTTAATCTTTTCACAAATCAATCTTAATCTTTTAATCAATCTTAAATATCTGGTCACAGCCTAGTCACTGCCACAGAATGAGCTGGCAAGTCACAGCTTTAGTCGCAGCGCTGCAATGCTAACCCTATGGCGCTGGCCTGGCCAGTCACAGCTTCAGTCACACTGTGACCAGTTCTGGTCCCATCGCTTGGATGCTTAGACCAGAATTCTGCAACTCTGAAAATGAGTCGAACTGGCAAAGTTTACTTTTCATATGTATATGTACATATGTCATATGTATATGTATTCATATTTCATATGTATATGTACACAAGGTGGCATTTAGGATACCAGATAAGCAAATGTACCAATAATATGAGAGCACAAATTATTGAGTGGATGCACATGTTCTAAAATGCAGTTTTCTGATGGCATACTGCAAAATCAAATACAAAGTCTGTGGATTGGGAAATGTCATTAAGCTTTTGGCAACAGACTCTAACATTGGCGACACCAACATTGAGGTTTATAGATACTTGACCATGTCGGTTTTGAGAGATGCATGAAATAAATGTGCAATTTGGATAATTGTGATATGTTTCCCTGTAAACTGTACAAATATATTTATACATGGAAGGATTGAGCTAAGAGCAAGAACAATTAATGTTCTTTGTCATAAAATGCTTTCATTTGTCCTCTGGGTGCTTTGCTAGAAATTTGTTAATACAAAATATATTGGAAAGTGTACACATACAGCAAGAGAGTTGTTACAGGGAAACATGGCCATGCATCGCTGTCAGTAGCTGTTAGCATGGCAGGGATTGTAATATATATATATATATATATATATATATATATATATATATATATATATATATATATATATATATATATATATATATATTATTATTATTTTTTTTTTTTTTAAATATTTATCTTGACAGTAAAATATGTCTTAAAATGTATTTGCTTAGCCTGACCATGACAACGTTATAACATACTGCCTGATCAAGGTGACAACCCATGGGCCGTCACTGTTCTTTGATTGGTATATTCTGTCGTCATTCGCTGCCATCCTCTACAGGTGTCTGATCTTACACTGAAGATGCACAACTGCAATTACTGCAAGTTCAAATCAGACATCCTAAGGAGGTTTTGTAAACACTTGCAAACGCACCAAGACGAACATGGGTTCCCCTTACCCTATCGGACCAGTTTTAGGGATGACCTATAGAATGCACTCTTCCGAGAGAAAAAAAAACGTTCATAACCTGTTACCCAGACCTTAAAAACGGATTTGGTACATCGCTTTTATTTAAATTTTTTAAAATTAACCTACCACCTCGAAGACAAAACGAAACCTTGGAAAAAATACATTAATAGCAATGGCAGGACGCCACAAAGTGGTCGTTCGCCCCTCTATTATTATCAATAACTTCCGATCCGCTTCAATGACATCGATCAAGTTTGGTAGGTTGGAACAACGATTCATTTGAAACGTTTTGACACCAGACAACGTTCCAGGTCAGATCAGGTCACCGAGTTATGACGTCGCAACCAACGGTCTGCGCAACTGTTAATGAGTTAATGGATGCTCTCGTGCTACTTTATGCATTAGTATAATCACTTGGCGTTAGCAATGGATCATGACGGATATTAGTGGCGGATCCAGAGGGGAGGGGGGGGGGGGGTCATGCCCCTCCCCCTTGAGCCTCGAAGGGGCGTGGTCCAATAACTTGAGAGGGCGCATAACCGATCGAAGTGACTCGAAACGAATTCCACCCCGTTTTCAAACAAATTGCAAGTAAATCTGCCCACTCTGAACTTCAGAAGACCAATTCTGGCCTCCCGACAACCCACTCTGGTATCCACTTCGGCTTCCATAGAGCCCACTCTGACCGCCAAAGGGCCCATTCTGACTTGAAGAGGGCCCATTCTAGTTTGTAGAGGCCCATTTTAGCATGCATTGCATATTTTGAACTAAAATGGTCCATTCTGGCCTACATTTGTCTTCAATGTCAAAAGGGGCCACCAAGGCTTGAGGGGGCCCACTTAGGCCTGAGGGGGTGGCCCCCTCCTTGACCGAATCCTGGATCCGACACCGACGGTCATAATATAACTGCTTTGAGCCAGATACAACATGGCTCAGGCAGTCAGACCAGGCCCTCAGGAGGTCAAAACTGGCTCTGGGAAGGCAAATAGTGGTCCTCGGAAAAGCACAGAAGGGCCATCTGGAAGCCAGATTCCAGAAAGGCGGAGGGGCCCTCTGGAAGACTGGTTAAGATTGCCCCCTGGCCCCAGCCTGAGGGCTCCCAGGCCGGGATCTGAGAGGGCTCTCAGACCAGTCTGGGCACTCCCAGACCGGCCAAGGGCTACCTAGGTTCCAGAGGACCCATCAGGCCTCCATGAGGCCCACATCTGGCTTCAAGATGGCCCCTCTGTGCTTTTCAGAGGATCACTATTTGCTAGCTAGACCACTATTTGACCACTCTAGTGGGCCCACTCTGGTATCCAGTGGGCCAGTCTGACTTTCTATAGGCATGATGTATCTGGCTCAAAGCAGTTATATTATGACCGTCAGCGGCGGATCCAGGATTCGGTCAGGGGGGGGGGGGGGGGGGGGGGGGCACGTAGCGAAGTGGGCCTGCTCAGTCCTTAGTGGGCCCCTCAAGCCTTGGTGGACGCTTTTGACATTGAAGACAAATGCAGGCCAGAATCGACCCTTTTAGTTCAAAATATGCATTCCACGTGCTAAAATGGGCCTCTACAAACTACAATAGGCTCTCCAAGTCAGAATGGGCCCATCTGGCGGTCAGAGTGGGTCCTCTGAAGGCGGAAGTGTCCCCTACGGAGGCCAGAGTGGGCTGTTGGGAGGCCAAAATGTGCCCTCTCGAGGTCAGAGTGTGCAAATTTATTTGCGATTTGTTTGAAAACGGGGCGAAATTAGTTTCGAGTCACTTCGATCGGCGATAGGCCCTCTCGGGCTATTGTGCCCCTTCAATGCCCAATACGGGGGGGGGCATGCCCCCCCCCCTGGATCCGCCACTGATGTTCGTCATGATCCATTGCTAACGACGCCAAGTGATGATAATAATGAATTAACCCGCCATTGACGTGGGGGGGGGGGGGTAACGCCCCCTGATGAATTTTCGTAATAGTTAAAAAACCAATAGAGCAGCGTGAAACTTCGGGTACCATCTTCTAAATCACATTTACGTCATCTGTGTAAAAGTATAGCAATTTCGTTGAACACTAATCCGAGTTATAGTGAATTTAGTGACGTCACTACACACGAGTTTTACACCAAAATCAACTAAGCTTTGACAGACCGTGCAAATGCCATATTTTGAGCCAAATGCAATCCAAAAACAGCAAAAGATAGCAAATGGCAAGGGCTACAACATGGCTATTTCGGATTTGTGAAAATCCCACACAAATTCCACACAAATCCCACAAAATTAAATTTTTCAAAGATATAAAAAAACGGAATATATGTCAGAGAAACACATATGGGCAACTTCCATACCAAATGTTAAAATGACAACCATTTTTGACTGACTTATGGCATATAAAGTATGGGTAACTCATGACGTTATATTTTTTAATTGCTGTTTTTGCTTTTCTTGACCAGATACAGACAAATAAATGTCAGCACTGTATTTCTGAGACAAAACAGATCTAGAAACATGCCTTTTTCATTTATATTTATTAATTTCAAATTTTGACCTTCAACGAGCTAAACTTGTCCTGAACTTGACACTAACTTCACGTAAATGAAGTCAGGTGGTTAAATGTATATCACTATCGAATTATACGTGGAAAATAACTCATAAAACATGTGTTGCATGATTTTCGTAGATATTTTTCACATAGTGACCTGTGACCCGATCTTGACCTTGACTTTTGCCAACAATCTCACTTTAGCTCATGCGGGATGTTTATCATACATTTGGCAGCACTTTGGGTGATCATGACCGTAATCGAAGGCTTTGTATGGAAAGTATGACCCATAAACTCAAATACGCCGATTTGGACATTTTACCTGACCGTGACATGACATTTGGCCTCACTTTGATTTGTTTTAGCATGCTTTAGATTCGACTCATTGAGAGCATTCGAATGCCCCCTTGCGCGTCTCGCTGCGAACCTTGGTTCGGAAGATAACCAGGGGAGGCGTTTACCCCCCCGTCAATGGCGTTCGGCTGAGACCCCAGTCAATGCCGGATTAAGTATAGGTCATCCCTACCAGTTTATCTATCATGTACCAGTTTATCTATCATGTACCAGTTTATCTATCATGTACCAGTTTATCTATCACTAGTTGTGGAGCAGCGCAAGCAGTACGCTGAGAAGCGTTGGAAGACCGACACCTTTATCCTACCGGGGTACATGCCTCCGGTGGAAAATTCGCCGGTGGATGACCAACGCGCTGTCAACCAGATGCGTGCTCCAGATGTTCCCGATGAACTGGTGAAGGAGCTGATGGCATCGACGTTCGCAGTGCGCCGGCAAGATGTCACCAAAGGCACCGGATGAAGCGTCTGCGAAAACGCTTCCCAAAGCTGTTTACAAAGGAGCAGGTAAGACCACCACAACACATATTATTGACTATTTAATTAAATAAATGGCATACTGTTACGCTGTTTACGCTCACTTGATAATTCTTCATAAATATGTTGCAACTTATATTAAAATATTGACAGCAGCATGGAATTATTTTAGTTTTTACCTGTCATTAGTGACTGCTTTCGAATCGGGACTGCACTGAGTGAAGTAATTGGATGTTGTGTATTTCGAAACGTCACTTGTAGTAAAGTTATATGGACTGACTTTATATTTGTAATTAAACTGAACCTTATCGTATTTTTGGCAAACATGCATGGGCTCCACCGGCTGGCAGGATAAACGTCTCCGAAGTGTGGTGTGACGTGATTAAACACGTCATTGAAGGTGGCTGTCGTGATGAGCTTTGCTTAGGCTGCATATTTTTGCTTTGACCCCAGATTTGAGCCAATATATTTTGTCGCGCACCTGAAGTATGGTTTGTTGTGTTTTCAGCTGTGGCTGGGGTGGATAGCAGGTGTTGAAGACCCTGCTTCCTTCCGTGAGGCCTGCTTCCGGCGCCTGGCGGCCTGGCGGCCTGGTTGGACTGCGTCGAGAAAAACAGAATGTCCGCCAGGTAGGCTAAGAACAGTATATCCACGCGAACGCATGCATGGGCTATTGGGCACGGGGCACTAACCCACGGATGCACGCACGCACACATGTATGAACACATGCATTCAAACACGCACACCATGGGCGTCGGAAGCGGGGGAGGGAACGCGTCCCCCAAACATTTGTGGATTTAACATTACGCCTATGGGCGTTACATGGAAATAATCGACTTAAAAAGTGCTTCCGCCCCGCCCCCCCCCCCCCCCCCCCCCCCCACACACACACACTTTCGGAAGGTGGTGACGCCCTTGACACACACACACACACACACACACACACACACACACACACACACACACACACACACACACACACACACACACACACACACACACACACACACACACACACACACACACACACACACACACACACACACCACACCGCACCGCACCGCACCGCACCGCACGCACCGCACCGCACCGCACCACACATACACTGCATTCAATGGAAGGTAAATTTACCACTCCCCTCTTGCCTGCCCTCTGGTCTGCCCTCCGGCCTCCCCTCTGGCCTCCCCTCTGGCCTCTCCTCTCTGGCCTGCCCTCTGGCCTCGTCCCTCTGGCCTCCCATCTGGCCTCCCATCTGGCCTCCCCTCCCCTCCCCTCCCCCTCTGTAATGTTGATTTGTTTTGCTCATGTGTTACTGGATTGTTTGCTCATGTGTTACTGGATTGTTTGCTCATGTGTTACTGGATATGTATAGTCTCTCTTGGAAATATCTGTGCACTGCGATGGGGGCCCGACCGCGGTTGGGTAGACAAGTTTGAGAGTCACTGGAGTGTCTGACCCAGCCAGCCAGGGAACGTCAGGATACACACGAATACACGAGCTTTCAAACCGGTTGAGTAGTTCGCCGGATCGCCGCAACCCATGCACAGATACTTTTCAAGAGAGACTGTACATGCGCACAGATGTGGGTCCCATTGTGAATTTACCGAATGCTCTCCGTATGGATGTGTTATGAGATCTTCAAAGCAGTGTGGTGTGGGCATATTAATTGTGACCTTTGAATGTATGAGAGTGCCTGGCTTTTATGAGTTTGTATTCACGTGATGGCATATATCTTGTTACACATATTCTTTTTTGAAATATTATGATGCAAAAAAAAAATAGTGCACAGGCGCTTGCGTTTGTTATTGAGTCTTCACATATCGTGTTGTCTTATGCCTGTTGATGTTTGCATTTTGTTTCCCCGAGTTCCCGAGAATACCATGCAGGCAAATACACAAACAATCTGAAATATAACATGTCCACAGATGAAGCGGTGACAGCCTTCTCCGGATCTTGAGGGAAGATCATATACTACAGGAGTGTCCGGACGAGGAAAAACGCCGCGGTACCCCTGCATCATGATAAGGGACAACGAATGCGCACTGGTAGTGGAGAAAACACGAAATACTGGTAATGACGACCTCAATGAAACGCTGCTCCTCTGCGGCGTGTCGTTTTCTGTTTTCCATCAGAAAACAATGAAAAAGGTCACCAACAGTAATTGGTTTTTGAGAACGAAGGTATCATGGGTGAAAGAGGAACGGGCCCCAAACGTGGCCGTGGTGAAAGACCTTGACGACATGTAGTGCGACTGTCTCGTCTGTTGCGGTGTCCCGAGACCAGGGGAAGCTTCTGCATTTTTTTTTATAGCCGGTGTTGGCTTTCCAGAACACGTATCATGATAAGTTTTCAGGTGCAGTGTACCAGCATAACTCCACCCAAGAGTTCCGATCATTCGCAGTCTGTCGTCTGCAGTTGTGCAGTATGTTGTCTGCAGTTGTGGAGTCTGTTGTCTGCAGTTGTGCAGTCTGTTGTCTGAAGTTGTGCAGTCTATTGTCTGCAGTTGTGCAGTCTGTCGTCTGCAGTTGTGCAATCTGTTGTCTGCAGTTGTGCAGTCTGTCGTCTGCAGTTGTGCAGTCTGTTGTCTGCAGTTGTGCAGTATGTTGTCTGCAGTTGTGCAAGTCTGTCATCTGCAGTTGTGCAGTCTGTTGTCAACAGTTGTGCAGTCTGTTGTCTGCAGTTGTCGGCCCGTCGTAATAAACACGATGCTCAACCATATTTTTTGAGAATAAAGTGAGAGTTTTGGAGTTTCACATGAGAGTGAAAGGAGTTCGGGAGAGTAATGGGGAGTGCGAGGGAGAGTTTTTGGGGGGAGATTGGGGGAGAGTTTTAGGGGGATTTCTAGGGAGAGTTTTGGGGGGAGTTCTAGGAGAGTTTTAGGGGAGAGTAATGGGGAGTTTGAGGGAGTTTTGGGGAGAGTAATGGGGAGTTTGAGGAGAGTTTTTTGAGAGTAATGGTGAGTTGGGGAGTAATGGGGAGTTCGGGTGAGTTTTAAGGAGAGTAATGGGGGGTTGTGTGAGAGTTTTGGTAGAGAGTAATAGAGAGTAGCTCATGGGAGTAATCGAGAATCGTTTTTGACAACTCTCGATAACTCCCTAAAAGGGAGTAAGAATTTCTCTCAGTGTATGTCGCGACTTAAGGAAATAGTTCACCTTCGGAAAATTTATCAGAACACGATTTTATTATATTTTTGCGTACAATTTTTTCCCCTCTTTTTTAAAAATAGTCCTAAATCGCGCCAATTCAGGACAGAAGGTCGTAAATTAGTAATGTTATGGTGTGTGTTATGGGTCTGCGCATGCTCCATGCAGAGCTGGCTCTTTCGGACGGTACGGTATATCATATATGCGCCGCATTCCTTCGTCAAAAAGTCAAATATCTCGGCGAGAGTCTTGTCAGCCAAGAAAACTTGCAGATAGAGATTTCTCAACACGGCCTACAAAATTGCTATTTCAGTTCAAAACCCCATGTTGAAGGTGAACTATTTTCTTTCAAGGGAATAGGTCACCTTGAGAAGTTGTCTCGAAATTCAACCATATGGTGCATCTTGAGCTCAAAACTACGAATGTGAATTTGGTTGGACAACGGATGG
>JAXIVJ010008334.1:0-35000 GCA_036785665.1 Chirona hameri
GCAGTGCGGCGGCTGGGGATGAGGTGCCTGCATTGAAGGGAGAGCAGTGCGGCGGCTGGGATGGAGGTGCCTGCATTGAAGGGAGAGCAGTGCGGCGGGCTGGGGATGGAGGTGCCTACATTGAAGGGAGAGCAGTGCGGCGGGCTGGGATGGAGGTGCTGCATTGAAGGGAGAGCAGTGCGGCGGGCTGGGGATGGAGGTGCCTGTATTGAAGGGAGCAGTGCGGGCGGGCGTGGGGATGGAGGTGCCTGCATTGAAGAAGAGCAGTGCGGTGGGCTGGGGATGGAGGTGCTTGCATTGAAGGGAGAGCAGTGCGGCGGGCTGGGGATGGAGGTGCCTGCATTGAAGGGAGAGCAGTGCGGCGGGCTGGGGATGGAGGTGCCTGCATTGAAGGGAGAGCAGTGCGGCGGGCTGGGGATGAAGGTGCCTGCATTGAAGGAGAGCAGTGAGGCGGGCTGGGGATGGAGGTGCCTGCATTGAAGGGAGAGCAGTGCGGCGGGCTGGGGATGGAGGTGCCTGCATTGCAGGGAGAGCAGTGCGGTGGGCTGGGGATGGAGGCGCCTGCAGTGAAGGGAGAGCAGTGCGGCACGGCTGGGGATTTAGGTGCCTGCATTGAAGGGAGAGCAGTGCGGCGGGTTGGGGATGGAGGTGCCTGCAGTGAAGGGAGAGCAGTGCGGCACGGCTGGGGATGGAGGTGCCTGCATTGAAGGGAGAGCAGTGCGGCGGGCTGGGGATGGAGGTGCCTGTATTGAAGGGAGAGCAGTGCGGCGGGCTGGGGATGGAGGTGCCTGCAATTGAAGAGAGAGCAGTGCGGCGGGCTGGGGATGGAGGTGCCTGCATTGAAGGGAGAGCAGTGCGGTGGGCTGGAGATGGAGGTGCCTGCATTGAAGGGAGAGCAGTGCGGCGGGCTGGGGATGGAGGTGCCTGCAGTGAAGGGAGAGCAGTGCGGCACGGCTGGGGATTTAGGTGCCTGCATTGAAGGGAGGAGCAGTGCGGCGGGCTGGGATGGAGGTGCCTGCATTGAAGGGAGAGCAGTGCAGCGGGCTGGGGATGGAGGTGCCTGCATTGAAGGGAGAGCAGTGCGGCGGGCTGGGGATGGAGGTGCCTGCATTGAAGGGAGAGCAGTGCGGCGGGCTGGGGATGGAGGTGCCTGCATTGAAGGGAGAGCAGTGCGGCGGGCTGGGGATGGAGCTGCATTGAAGGGAGAGCAGTGCGGCGGGCTGGGGATTGGAGGTGCCTGACATTGAAGGGAGAGCAGTGCGGCGGGCTGGCGATGGAGGTGGCTGCATTGAAGGGAGAGCAGTGCGGGCTGGGGATGGAGGTGCCTGCATTGAAGGGAGAGCAGTGGCGGTGGGCTGGGGATGTAGGTGCCTGCATTGAAGGAGAGCAGTGCGGCGGGCTGGGGATGGAGGTGTCTGCATTGAAGGGAGAGCAGTGGGGGGCTGGGGATGGAGGTGCCTGCATTGAGGAGAGGAGCGGTGGGCTGGGGATGGAGGTGTCTGCATTGAAGGGAGAGCAGTGCGGCGGGCTGGGGATGGAGGTGCCTGCATTGAAGGGAGAGCAGTGCGGTGGGCTGGGGATGGAAGGTGTCTGCATTGAAGGGAGAGCAGTGCGGCGGGCTGGGGATGGAGGTGCCTGCATTTGAAGGGAGAGCATTGCGGCGGGCTGGGGATGGAGGTGCCTGCATTGAAGGAGAGCAGTGCGGCGGGCTGGCGATGGAGGTGCCTGCATTGAGGGAGAGCAGTGCGGCGGGCTGGGGATGGAGGTGCCTGCATTGAAGGGAGAGCAGTGCGGCGGCTGGAGGATGGAGTGCCTGCATTGAAGGGAGAGCAGTGCGGCGGGCTGGGGATGGAGGTGCCTGCATTGAAGGGAGAGCAGTGCAGGCGGGCTGGGGATGGAGGTGCCTGCATTGAAGGGAGAGCAGTGCGGCGGGCTGGGATGAGGTGCCTGCATTGAAAGGAGAGCAGTGCGGCGGCTGGGGATGGAGGCGCCTGCATTGAAGGAGAGCAGTGCGGCGGGCTGGCGATGGAGGTGCCTGCATTGAAGGGAGAGCAGTGCGGCGGGCTGGGGATGGAGCTGCATTGAAGGGAGAGCAGTGCGGCGGGCTGAGGATGAGGTGCCTGCATTGAAGGGAGAGCAGTGCGGCGGGCTGGGGATGGAGCTGCATTGAAGGGAGAGCAGTGCGGCGGGCTGGGGATAGAGGTGCCTGCATTGAAGGGAGAGCAGCGCGGCCGCAGAATGCAGCATCGTCACAACATGCCACACAGTGTTGCATTTGCCACAATGATAAATAACAGAATATGTCAGCTAATAATCGGCGCCATTCAATATAACCTTCCAAACGATGTTTATCTATATTACTATTTGATAAGCGTCTGTCTGTCTGTCTGTCGCTCCGGAACGAATTGAACACAGTAAAGCGGCAGTTCTACATTGCAGTACCACATTGCTATAAGCACGAGATGTACGTGATTTTAAGGTTTTCAAAAACGAGTTTACGGATACTACCGAGTGGTGTATAATCGTACATTTCCGACGCATTTGATACGATAGTTACAGACAGTTTTAGTTTGTGCAGTTTTGGGCGAAGGTTTGTGCTGTAACTAACATATAATGAGGTGTTAAAGAATTATTTTACCGTACAAAAACAGTTTACGGATACGAGTTTTACATCGCTTCACTCCAGTCGAAAGCCAATCAGATCCGACCACGGATACTACAGTGCCACAACCAGGAGAAGCAACCACGGAATCACTGCGAAACGAAGGTCAATCGACATACGGTACGGCATATATCAATGAACATATACGCTAAGTCGGGGTGGAGATTTTCACAGGTTTAACAGGTGTATAACGGGTGCATAGGTGTATCACGGGTATAATGGGTGAGTGCCGGCTATAAAGGGTTTATCACGTGTTCCACAGGGGCACAACGGGTTACTACGGGTGTATGCCGAGCACCGTAGGTTTTGACGGGTACCTCGGGTCTATGACGGGTACAAAACATATTATAGGTACGACAGGTGTCACGGTAGTGCGGGTTATCAATCCCTAATTGCCTATCACTGGCTTCCACCACCACTTGGCACCAGTAATCGCCCAGCGTAGAGGACGGGGATAGCACTAGTTGTTCCTATTTAGTGAAAAAGCAACGTTCGTCCCATAATAGAACATGTAAAGTTCAGTGTCACTATTGTCCTTCAAAATGCCCAGAATCTTCAAGAACTCACCAAGAAATTCAGAAATTGAAGGTATTTCAGATTTCTAGGAATTATTACAATATTTATGAATCCTGCAAACAACCCTCGATAAAATGTCTCAACAATGTAGGCCAAATATCGTCGCAATGAAAAACTGCTGATCTTAATTGCGATAAATTTAAAGTGTTAGAAGTAAAAAATAACTGTTATTTAGGTATACAGAAATTGAAGACATCTCAATCTCCTGAATTAAACGGCTTCGAGACATTAACACGCGCAGTGGAGGGAGGGCACTGTTGTGCCTCCCCACATGTTTTTCGTGAATAGCTCAAACACAAAGTAGAGCAATGCGGTGTTTTTTTTTTGCGTTACATTAACGCCAAATCAATAGCGGATCGTTTGACGCAAAAAAGAAGAAAATCAGTCGATAAATGTTTGAGTTATATGGATTTGCAGTCCAAGATTGCGGCCAGAATCGAGGTCGGCAAAGCGATATCTTGGAACCAACAGTCAGATCGGGATGATTCAAACGCCATTCGGTAGACAATGTGATGTTCATTCTGGGAAATAACTTTGGACACATTGCTAGTGACCTGTGACGTCACATAGGTCAAATTCCCAAAATTGTGACATTTGGCCAGATTTGACCTTTGTGACCTCGTTTGACCTTGAAGATATTGACCAAGGGTCAATATTTTTTTTATGGAAAATGAGATCATCATAGCACCTACCTACCCTGTAAGTTTGATCGTTCTAACTCTCATACTTTCGGAGATCTTAGGGAGGGGGACACTAAAGTGCCCCCCCCCCCCCCCCCGTTCACTGCGTGTTAGTGACATACCCTCTCCACTGCGCGTGTTAAAAGAAAACAACTTTTGTTGCTGGAACCAAGCATGGGCGTAACCACCACTGGGTGTACTGGGTACACTGTACCCAGTACAATTCAAAACCACAAATTTGACTGGGTACTATACCCAGTAAAAATTGAAGACTCCAACTTGTATTTATTTAGTTTCAAATGTGCGAGAAGTCATAGGGATACAAAAGTAAAAACAACAGTTTTGTCTTGAAATATAAAACAAATATATCAAGGAAACCTTTAAATTTAGTACAACCAAACGTAGGTGCGTCACTTTGCATTGATATAGAATGTGCTGGATTGAACAAATTACAGACTGTTATTGATTAAGATAGGAAAACAGGCTATGCACAAATAGCTGCCTAACCTTCTGTGTTCTATCCATACCTCGCAGTAGGTTGCTGTTGGGTACCTTATACCTGGGACTACTACCCATCACTCATTAGGCCAATCTTATATTACCTGGACTACTACCCATCACTCATTAGGCCAATCTTTAAACATCTCACATAGAGGAAGGCTATTGATCTGTGATGGCCTCAAACTGTGGGGTACCAATGTGTTCTGGCAAGGCGGCCTCTCTGGGCCGAAAGCGGTCCCTCCGGGCCATCGAGTCATTCCTGAACATTCATTCGATTGCCATTCCATTGCCCTTCCCTTTGGAGCCGATGGCGCCCTTACGGGCAACAGGCGCTCATGGCGTATCCACCTCTACGTGCGGTATGCAATGTCCGTACCTTTTTTGGCCGGCGCTGAAGGCGCCGGGCCAAAAAATGGTTTCCCCATGCGTTTTGTTAAGGGAAATATTCACATTTTCCTGCAAAAATTGAGTTTTCACTTGTAATCGACACAGACGAGACCAAAATATATTGTAAATTGATCACATTTTGCATATAAAGATTCCTACTGAAAGATATTTCAAGTTAAAGTTGATAAGCGATCCACGCTTATAATGGTCGGTACTCTCAAGTACTCGGTGACGAATTTCGGTTCCCATCGATTTTCGGGCTTCTCTCGTAATGTTTTCTGACAAAATTGCATGGAAAATATGTCTTGCACTCTGTCTATTGTGATTATGTGCCCTTATATCCGTAACAATCACAAACATTGAATACAAAGGTAACCAAATTAGCAGTTAACTTATGCACCCAGCGGTGGCCTAGTTAGTGGTTGCGACCCTTAATTTGTGAAAATGTATTAATTTATTTTCAACATTAGGAGCTTTGTTTTGTTTTGCCTCTGCTGTAAAATAACACTAAGCTTTAGCTTATCATGAAACATTACTTTATTCACACAAAAAAACGACAACTAACATTGGAAAAATGGCAATTCAATCGAAGTTCACTTATGCACCCAACGGCCACCTATTTAGTGTCGGCTGATTTGCTTCATTGGCAATCAGGGACGTTGCGTCCGCTCGATCAGGTTATAAAAATGTAAAAAACTAATATTTTCTTTCTTTGCTTTCAGCATAGAGCGGGCAGGAGAGGTGCAGCACCTCTCCTGTGTTATAGGTGCTCCAAGCAGACTGGGTATTGATTCGACACTGATTTAATCGATTGGAATCGTTCAATCCAAAATTATTTGAATTAAACAATTATTGATTCACCACAGATCTTTTGATTCATGAATCGTGATTTAATTAAAATCCCGCATCAAACCAAGGCTGATTGAATCAAAATATAAACGATTCTTTAACTATTCAAGTACACTGGTAGATTGTGCAAATACATGCATGTTTCCATTTTTATTGATTTGACATAAATCACCACATATATTTTAATTTTGAATCAAACGTGAATCGATTAAATATTTGTTTTGATTCTTTGAATTGGAAAGAATCAATTTTCAAAATTGTATCCGTGAATCGAACGGTCATTCAGATTCCAAAATGAATCATAGTTGAATCGTTCCAAAAAAGTTGAATCAATATAACCAGTCTGGCTCCAAGCACCTCTGCACCAATCCTCAATGTACTGCAGTGCTTGTTTTTATGTACGAATTACACATTTGGAAAATAAAATGACGATGATTATGATGATGTCACGCTTCTTGCGCACTTACGTCATTTATGTCTCTATGACTTGTTAACAAATGAACATTCAAACCAGAGATAGTGATAGATCATACTGTTCGCCACCATATGAAGTACATTTTTTTTAAAATCCCCAAATTTAATTTTTGAAATAGAAGAGTTGTTATTTCACTTTTAAGTTGAGTCACGATCAATTTGATTGATCAATTTGAACATGTGACACATAAAAATGCAGATAAAAAATCACAAGGTTAATATTCCCTTTAAGATGCAATTTGCGCCCCTCCCCCACAGTACAGGTGCCCTTGGGCATTGAGCCATGAACATTTCTAGAAGTAAGTCACGCCCTAGGGACAGGAAAGGCCGCCCTGAAAAGTCAGATATTAGGCGCCCCTATAGAGGCAAATGCCACCCCATAGAGCTGAACAGGTGCAATCTAAACCGGACAATAAGCGCGCGTTCAAGCAAATACCGTGTGATGTCGCCCCCAACGCCAATTTGTCAGTGCTTTTGTGACGTGGCGCCCCTGTAGGCGCCCCTGCTGCCGCTGCGCCGGGGCGCCCCAGTATGGGCGCAACTACAACACCATAAGGCTTTGATGTAGGCTGTGCCATCGGTATTAGGGAGAGCGACAGCCATCAGTTCCAATGATGCAGCTGCATATATTATAGTTTAAAGTTAATCAAAGTAAATAGAACACGTAAACAAACTCTGCACTAGAAATTGAAGTGGCTTAAATTCGTTTTTTTTTGGGGGGGGGGTATTTTTAGGACAGGACTAAACGTTACTACGTAACGTAACGTAACCAGGACTTTGGTTAATAGACACAAGGGTAAAGTCAATGCGTATAAATACAATAATATTATTTATATGTTGTCCCATAATTTGCCAACACCACAGCTTTCTAACGCCCACGCACTTGGCCAACACAGATAATATCTCCGAGTTCCATTTACAACTGTATTTTACATGCGAATGTTTTTTTTAGACGTCAACGTAAGACATTGCATCGATATCACACAACATGTTCGGCGATTTTGCATGTCCATGTGCAGTGTGCACACTTAATACATGACATAACATTACACAATTCAACAGTAAGCTTCACATATCACATTGACCTATGCCAGAGTCGCGGCACATCTAAATTGTCCGAGCAAAAATATTTATGTTGATATGTTCTCATTCTTATGAAGCTATTCCATCTTCATAAGCTTAGAAAGGTATCCTAAATAAATCCATGGGCAGTTAAGGGCATCGTTACTCGAAAAACGAGTCCTGTTTCTTATTTACTTCGATATTGTAGTTCAGCTTACTTGTTAATCCATTATTTTGATAATGATAGTTTCGTTATTCTCTGCTCTGTTACTTTAATTGTTTCAAACATTATCTGAGCATAATTATTAGAAAAAGTAGAATGAAGTGTAACCTTATGCTCATATTAGTATAAATAGAGTTCGCCATGGCTGGGCTGGCCCTATGGGCCATGGCTGGGCTGAGCTGGGCCTGGGCTGGGCCTCAACTTTAAGAAATCACTGGGCTCTGATGGGCCTGGGTCTGACAATTTTGAAGGAATGCGCGCGTCGCACAAGGTCAGGTCAGAGCTCAACAATATTTTAACCATCAGTTTACTACACAGCAACACACTGTTGCTGTGGCTGTGGCTTTTTGTTTTTTTGGTTAGCATAGTTGGTTCATTGTTTCACATTTATATATACAAGTAAATATGCTAGGATAATGATTGCAAATTTGTGAAAATAATGATATGCTTAATCTGAACGGGGCGCGCTGGGCCTGGGCCTCAATATTATGAATTTGGCCGGGCCTGATCCGGGGCCTGGGCTTGGTGTTCATGGGTCTGGGCCGGGCCGGGCTGGGGGTTATTGGTGGGCCCGTGACGAACACTGGTATCAAATAACAAAAGAAAATCCAATCTTTCGCATATATGGGGGTGGGTGGATTTTCTTTTGTTATTTGATACTAATATGAGACATAAGGTTACACTTCATTCTACTTGCTCTGTTACATTATGACAATTGCAACAAACAAAATGTATTCCACTATTTCTTTACTTTTGTAATGCTACCAAAACTCCAACTACTTCACGCAATCCCTGTCTTCGCCTCAACTTGATGTGACAACCACAGTTCCCTTTTCTCGCCGAACGTTTGTCACATCTTTCCATGACACAACGTGTCCCTGTCCGTCCTCTGTCCGTCCTCTGCCTGACATCTCATCAGGCGCCGTACAGCTATGCATTAGGTGTTGCAGAAAACTGCGAGACGCAATCACTTGGATCCAGGAATGACGCGCCATCTAAACTTTTGGAGGCATTACTAAACTAGATCCCTTTCAACAGCAACTTATCTTACAACGCGCATATCATTGCACTTCGCATTGAATTGGGTTCAGGGAGTCTTCCCTTTGAAGAGTGAAGAAGTGCCTACATTGCCTAGTTTTAGCACAACATAAGTCCTTAAACTTAGAGATGCCATAGACACTTTCTTAAAGGAGTGTGTCTACTGTTTTGTAATGTCAAAAATAATTTTTCTTACGGGAAGTAGCTATTGGTTTGATGGTTGCATACGATAAAATTCACATCTGGAGCCCTTAGGTTGATTTTTCACTTACATTGTTTTTTGCTTATTTTTCGTTTCTACGAGAACGACCACCATAGCACTATCGCAAGACAATGTTGTGTAAAACGGCGCACCGAAGACAATACAATTACGGTCGCATCATGCAAGATAGGGGGACAAATTTTGCACAGGATATTCTTGCCGCTGTGAACTTTATATGTGCAGGTTTTGTAGCTCTAAATTTATATCTTCGTCTAAAATTGGCCATCAAGCGTTGCGAGTAGGGGACAGACTGTACTGTTCGGCTGCTGCTGTCAGCGCGCACGAACTGTTTTATCGAAATGCTATTGGCCGGCGCTAACGATATGCTAGCAGTTTAATCGATAGTTGCAGTACTTCTAGTAGCGGAAGCCCTCGGGAGTCTACCCGATAACTTTTTGCTACTCCAGTTCCTGTAGTCTTTTGAATATCTCAGCAGCTACTAACCAGTGTGAACCTTGCACCAAATAAAAGGCATGGTTCGATTCAGAAAATTCTGTTCTATAAACCAGTGTCCATAACCCTCGAATAACGATGTGAGTAGACGCACTGCCTTATAACGTCTCTAACACCCGATGTTCTCCTGCACCGTCCTCTGCAGGTGGGCCTGGATCCGTCGGAACGGTGCCGCCGTGCTGGCCGTACAGACGGAGGCGGATCGCGCCCGACCCGCGGATCCGCGTCAGCCGAGAACCGGCGCACGTGGCACCTGCACATCGACGCCGTCAAGCCCCACCGACCAGGGCTGGTACACGTGCCAGGTGAACACGTGGAACGTGACCGAGCAGCACGCCTTCCTGGAGGTCACAGGTAAGCCTTCTGCAGCGACAGTGAGAACACGCAGCGATCGCAGACGCTGACACGTCACGGGTGTGGTTATTCACGTGACACTGACGGGTCACTGGCGATTCACTGCTCACTTACAAGTCACTGGGGATTCACTGGTCACCGACAGGTCACCGATGACTCACCGTTCACTGAGAGGTCACTGGTGACTCACGAATCACTAACAACTCCGTGACTCGGGCAGTGTGATGTATTTCTGTCTGTTCGTTTCAGTGCCTCCGGACATCTCTAATGACCGGAGCACGGGCGAAGTGACGGCGTTCGAGGAGAGAACGTGACCCTCATCTGCCACGCATCCGGGGTGCCGCAGCCGAACGTGACCTGGCGCCGGGAGGACGACCTGCCGCTGCCGGTCAGGTCACCGACACCAGGTCAGTCAGGTCACCAACACATGTCAGTCGGGTCACCGACATCAGGTCAGTCGGGTCACCAGTCATTCAGGTTAGGTCACCGACACTATTGATGACGGTCCATCGTCCATTGTCATTGACAGAGGTCGTTGACACGTCTCATTTAATAAGATGATGTTCTGTCAGTGGAGATTGATGTTCTGTCAGTGGAGATGATGTTCTGTCTGTGTAGATGATGTTCTGTCCAGTGCAGATGATGTTCTGTCAGTGGAGATGATGTTCTGTCAGTGGAGATGATGTTCTGTCTGAGATGATGTTCTGTCTGAGATGATGTTCTGTCTGAGATGATGTTCTGTCTGTGCAGATGATGTTCTGTTTGTGGAGATGATGTTCTGTCTGAGATGATGTTCTGTCAGTGGAGATGATGTTCTGTCTGTGCAGATGATAGTCTGTCTGTGGAGATGATGTCTGTCTGTGTAGATGATGTTCTGTCTGAGATGATGTTCTGTCTGAGATGATGTTCTGTCTGAGGTGATGTTCTGTCTGAGATGATGTTCTGTCTGAGATGTGTTCTGTCTGAGAGGATGTTTCGTCTGAGATGATGTTCTGTCTGAGATGATGTTCTGTCTGAGATGATGTTCTGTCTGAGATGATGTTCTGTCTGAGATGATGTTCTGTCTGAGATGATGTTCTTCTGATATGATGTTCTGTCTGAGTGATGTTCTGTCTGAGATGATGTTCTGTCTGAGATGATGTTCTATCTGAGATGATGTTCTGTCTGAGATGATGTTCTGTCAGTGCAGATGATGTTCTGTCAGTCTCCGATAATGCTCTGTCTCCGAGACGACGCTCCACGTCAGCGATTGCGCGCGGCCCGTGCCGTCGATGATGGACGTTCAACCCGGTCAGACCCGGCCGATATCTTGCCTCCAGTCCCCGACCCATGCCACCTCCTCCTCCCGGGCCGGCCTGCGAGCCGCCCTCCGAGCCGGCTGCCGCAGCTCAGCCTCTGGAGCGCCGCCAACCACCGCTGTCGCGCTGATTGATGACTTTTTATCAGATAGTGATACGGTAGGGCGCCCGGGTCCCGCGGCGGACCACCGGCGCCTAGCGCGCTCAATGGAGCGGCCGACGCCAAACGGTCTGCTGGCACTATGACAACGGGGCGGATGAATTCCGATGGGCCGCCGGCGGGAATGGACTCGCCACCGGTGAAGGGTCCCCCGGCGACCAGAACGGGTAGTAGATGGGGAGTGGTCTCGTGGGGTTCCGTAGAGTTAAAGCCCCCCCCCCCCCCCCCCAGCGACCAGAAACGGCTACGCAATGCAGAGGGGTCTCCGACAAAACAGGTCAGCAGCGGGGGTGGTGGGGTGGGGGGGGGGGGGGGTGCAGCGATGTAGGCGTACCCAAACAGTCATGGGTCCGGAACAGTGCATGCTGCAGAGGTCCCTCTACATAATAGCTCAAATAGCGGTGGGGGGGTCCTCGGCAGTCAAAGTATGTCAGCACCATGGGGGGGGGGGGGGGGGCCGGCAGGGTCAGAATAAGGACTAAGCAGCAGCGGTGGAGGAGTCCTCTACAGAACAGCTCAGCAGCGGTGGAGGAGTCCTCTACCGAACAGCTCAGCAGCGGTGGAGGAGTCCTCTACAGAACAGCTCAGCAGCGGTGGAGGAGTCCTCTACAGAACAGCTCAGCAGCGGTGAGGAGTCCTCTACAGAACAGCTCAGCAGCGGTGGAGGAGTCCTCTACAGAACAGCTCAGCAGCGTGGAGGAGTCCTCTACAGAACAGCTCAGCAGCGGTGGAGGAGTCCTCTACAGAACAGCTCAGCAGCGGTGGAGGAGTCCTCTACAGAACAGCTCAGCAGCGGTGGAGGAGTCCTCTACAGAACAGCTCAGCAGCGGTGGAGGAGTCCTCTACAGAACAGCTCAGCAGCGGTGGAGGAGTCCTCTACAGAACAGCTCAGCAGCGGTGGAGGAGTCCCCTACAGAACAGCTCAGCAGCGGTGGAGGAGTCCTCTACAGAACAGCTCAGCAGCGGTGGATGGAGTCCTCTACAGAACAGCTCAGCAGCGGTGGAGGAGTCCTCTACAGAACAGCTCAGCAGCGGTGGAGGAGTCCTCTACAGAACAGCTCAGCAGCGGTGGAGGAGTCCTCTACAGAACAGCTCAGCAGCGGTGGAGGAGTCCTCTACAGAACAGCTCAGCAGCGGTGGAGGAGTCCTCTACAGAACAGCTCAGCAGCGGTGGAGGAGTCCTCTACAGAACAGCTCAGCAGCGGTGGAGGAGTCCCCTATAGAACAGCTCAGCAGCGGTGGAGGAGTCCTCTACAGAACAGCTCAGCAGCGGTGGAGGAGTCCCCTGCATAACAGCTCAGCAGCGGTGGAGGAGTCCCCTACAGAACAGCTCAGCAGCGGTGGAGGAGTCCCCTACAGAACAGCTCAGCAGCGGTGGAGGAGTCCCCTGCATAACAGCTCAGCAGCGGTGGAGGAGTCCCCTACAGAACAGCTCAGCAGCGGTGGAGGAGTCCCCTATAGAACAGCTCAGCAGCGGTGGAGGAGTCCCCTACAGAACAGCTCAGCAGCGGTGGAGGAGTCCCCTATAGAACAGCTCAGCAGCGGTGGAGGAGTCCTCTACAGAACAGCTCAGCAGCGGTGGAGGAGTCCCCTGCATAACAGCTCAGCAGCGGTGGAGGAGTCCCCTACAGAACAGCTCAGCAGCGGTGGAGGAGTCCCCTATAGAACAGCTCAGCAGCGGTGGAGGAGTCCTCGTTATACGGCTGATATCGGCGGCGAGAGATCAGCCGATCTGATGGGTCGGAGTGCACGGAGACGGGACCACAATGGCCGCCATACACAGCTCGGCTGTCGTCCGCGCACAGGATGTGAAGGCTTGTTTTGCTCTGCGACTGATTGAAATCGATCAGAGCCACAGTTGCGTTCCTCTGGTGACTTGCAGGCAAATTATGCGTCGTGGCGTCTCGTTGATTGAGGTCGAATGTGACGGAATGGGACGCCCACGCGACGCGGTGGCGGTA
The DNA here is from genome assembly GCA_036785665.1 of Chirona hameri. Taxonomy (NCBI): domain Eukaryota; kingdom Metazoa; phylum Arthropoda; class Thecostraca; order Balanomorpha; family Balanidae; genus Chirona; species Chirona hameri. Next base: position 12,941 of record JAXIVJ010008334.1, read on the forward strand.
TTTGACCGGCTCGGTTACCGCCGTGGTCTTCTCATCAGGACGGCCGGAAATAATCGACTCGATTCTGATGAGCGTAAAAACCTCAACCTGACAAATCAATCACACTGGCTGATCTAGGTTTTTAGCGCCAGGTCTCCGTGTGATGGAAAATTGCAGGTGGCTTCATTTATTAACTGTGTGAAAAATTCACTTTCGTTTTCTCATCGCCTGATGCTTTAATATAGGCCACATCAATACTTTTCATTATTGAGACAGAACAACTGCACCAACCTATCACAATGACCGAGGAAATACCTACTCGCATAATACGAGAACATGGTGACTACTATGAACAGCAGACCGCTTGAGACCCTAATTTTGGGCGATAATTTTTGAATACATCAACTGGCGTGAGTGAATTTCTCGCAATGGACATTTCAAACCCTGCGCTAATTTGTATTCTAAAGGTTGGTTAGTTCCAAACGAAAATGTAGGTCACTTTCCATTCACTCGTAATGTTAAAGATAATGCGAGCTCGGATAGAGGTTAACGTCTGGTCGCCCTGTAGTCCCGCCCTCGACTCCGCCCACCACTCGCATCCGACCGGTCACTGATCGGACAGCGCCGGTTCAAGGTCAGCCAGGGCAGAGCTAAGCTCTGATGTCAGAGCATAGCTCCACCCTTTCACGATAGCCTCTACCCACCGATTGAATTCCTGCGCGAGTTTTAACATTACGAGTAAATGGCAGTAGCCTAAATTTTCGTTTGACATTACCGACCTTAATAATAAAAGTTGGCGCAGGGTCTGAAATATTCATTGCGAGAAATTCGTTCATGCCAGTTGGCTCCTTCAAAACTTATCGCCGAAAATTAGAGTCCCAAGCGGTCTGTCGTTCACAGCAGTGATGCTAAACGGTTACGGAGATTTCAGTGTACCGAACATTTTTCATACCGATTCAGTGATTGGAGGGTCAAATATCAGTGGTATTTATCGTTCAAGCAAATGCTTTTTTTGTTCGCATTGCATGTTTGCATCCAGCATTACATACATCATAAACAATTGCGATGTATTGCATGCCATGAAACAGTGCTTTCCCCCAAAAACGAATTTCGAACAACATTCCGAAAGCATGGACCTAACCCGAGTTTGCCACTGTGCAAATATCTCCAAAAAGATACTCTTTAATTGGACGTAACACGCTTATGTTGCTGTATATAATTCAATGACATCATTAACGTTATGACCTTGTACTGATTACAATGATAAAGTATATGACGTCGATATTTTATATTTTGTTATTTTATATTTATATTTTGATATTTTATATTTATATTTTGATATTTTATATTTATATTTTGATATTTTATATTTTCGGTATAATACACATGTAATGATGTACACTGATATTCTTGATTTTTGTATGCGCTTCTGACATTTAAGTAGATAAATAAAGTGCTATCAGGTTGCATCTAACCATATTCCGAGTTATTTTCGACGTTTCGCAATGTTATTGCAAAGCTCAGGATAAACTTTCGAAAAATATATCCTGTTCCTGAAGGATGATGTGCAGTGGATACCAAGTGAAAACTCATGTTTCATTTCCTTCTGTTCTGAGTTTTAGGTTTGTCCATCACTATCTGAATATATGTATTTGGTGAGCATTGCCAGGACGCAGCTTAGCTGTCTGACTTCTGGTGACCTCTTAGGACTCAACTTAGTCGACTGACCTCGAATGATCTCGACTAACCTCGGATGACCTCTGTGACCTACCAATGACCTCTGGTGACCTACCAATGACATCTGGTGACCTACCAATGACCTCTGGTGACCTACCAATGGCCTCTGATGACCTACCAATGACCTCTGGTGACCTACCAATGACCTCTGGTGACCTATCAATGACCTCTGGTGACCTACCAATGACCTCTGTCTGTGACCTACCACTGACATCTGGTGACCTCTGGTGACCTCTGGTGACACTGACAAGGACCCATCTTTGCCGACTGCCCTCTTTCTGACCTCTGGTCTCCTCTGGTCTCCTCTGGTGACCTCTGGTGACCTCTGGTGAGCTCTGGTGACCTCTGGTGACCTCTGGTGACCTCTGGTGACCTCTGGCTCGCAGCACGATCCACTGGCCGCTGTCGAGTCGTCAGCAGCCGCCGGAAGTAAGCCAGCGGCCGTCGAGTTCGAACTAACCGGCCTAATCCGGCGACATGATTTGTCTTCGTCAGCGGGCCTCAACGAGCCGGCTCCCCGGGACCGCCACTCGGCATTCCGACCGTGACTGCCGGACGCCGTGACGCCGGCCCAGCCCGAGAAGCCGCGCCCTCAAACGCCCATCGGACGTCATCGTCCGCGGCGTTTCACACGACACCAGTTGGAGGGGGGGGGGGGGGGGGTTGTGCGTCGACAGAGGGAGGCAGGGGTGATGAGAGGGAGGGGAGGGGTCAGGTTCGATCTGAGATAGAACCAGGGTGACCGGAGCTGAGCTCGGAGCAGTCTCTGGTCACTGATGCATGTTGGTGACACGAGTGGTGCGTGACGTGTTAGGCATCCTAATATTATTAGTGATGTAGCGTGTAGCACGTTAGTGGCATCAGTGGTGTGTGACACATGTTAGTGGCATCAGTGGTGTGTGGTGTGTGACACATGTTAGTGACATCAGTGGTGTGTGTTATTTGACACATGTTAGCGACATCAGTGGTGTGTGGTATGTGACACATGTTAGTGGCATCAGTGGTGTGTGACACATGTTAGTGACATCAGTGGTGTGTGGTGTGTGACACATGTTAGTGGCATCAGTGGTATGTGGTATGTGACACATGTTAGTGACGTCAGTGGTGTGTGGTATGTGACACGTGTTAGTGGCATCAGTGGTGGGTGACACATGTTAGTGGCATCAGTGGTGTGTGGTATGTGACACATGTTAGTGACACCAGTGGTGTGTGGTATATGACACATGTTAGTGGCATCAGTGGTATGTGACACATGTTAGTGACATCAGTGGTGTGTGGTATGTGACACATGTTAGTGGCATCAGTGGTATGTGACACATGTTAGTGGCATCAGTGGTGTTTGGTATGTGACACATGTTAGTGACATCAGTGGAGTGTGGTATGTGACACATGTTAGTGGCATCAGTGGTATGTGACACATGTTAGTGACGTCAGTGGAGCGTGATGCGCGCTGTTCCGAGATAAGTGTCAGCCAGACGCGTGCCTTTCTAGGGAAGTTAAATCTCAGACTGAAGATGATGCTGCTGGCTGACAGATTCCATAAATATTACCTCGAGTTCTGCAGACCATTTGGCTGACTATTCCGTTCATGTTAAAGGTTCACCTTTAACATGGGGTTTGAACTGAGATAGCAGATTTGTAGAGCAGATCTAGAAACGGGTTGTGGTGAAATAATTACCTCGCTCCGCTAAGCAATTTCGACGCAGGACTAGTGCGTCCCTTTTAGAAGACTCTGTTTCGGGTCCGCGAAACCTGTTTTCGGTCCTCACAACGCACTGTGGTGCTATCGGCGTTCAGAACTGGCCTAAACCTCAAATTTCACCGATTGGGAACAGGTTAAACCTATTATTTTCTGAAAGAGGAATACTTGGAGCATTTGAAAACACTTGGCAGAGTTATCTTTCTCACACCATAGCTGGTATACAAATGCTGAAAGTCGAGTCGCTCTGTATGCCGCCTCATGACGCCGGCGCGGCGAAAAAGCGCGTATGATCTGAAATGACGTATTCTAATTATTTTAATAAAATGCCGTAATGCATGTATGTCTTGTCACTCATTAGGATGTGCCAAGTCTGTTTGCAGCCGGAAAACATCGTAGCTAATGTTTTAGGCATGTTGTTTTACTTTATGTAAACATATTTTGGTAGCATTATTTACATGCAATATGATATGATGGTTATTTAACTTTACACAAATTTGTATAACCAGCCCCACTAGCGGAAGATTGCAAGAGCATCGTGGACATGTTCTCGATACGCCTGTGAAAAGATTAGCTGGTAGACAGCGTGCAAACTGACGCTATGGCTGTTTTAACCCTATTCCCTGCGGGGCAGATTCTGCCCCTCCCGGTAGTTTTTCACTTGCCGCTTATAAACCGTTAGGCCTAGCGTCCTGAAACTTTGTGACTATTTCCAAAATTGAATGGCGCATGCTGTGTCAAAATTTTGAAAAAATGGGTCGATCAGAGGCGGTTCCAGGGTCCTGTTTTGGGGAGGGTGTTACGAATGCGATTTTGCGGCGCATACTTTCTTCGTCGCTTGCAGTGCAATCAATGCGTCAGAAACAATTTCAATGCAATATGCATCATAGATACTGGGATTGTACATATTTGTGGGGCAGAGGCGCACTCAGCATAAATAATGGGAGGCGATACCCACCATCAAATTAGGTCTAACTTCAAATTAGTAAGATGATAAAAGCGTTACGCGCATGGTGCCCCACATGTTTTTTTCTCTCCTGGATCCGCCTATGCGCAATATATCAAATTTAACCAATTTCAGCATATAATGCCCACATGTGACGTTCATGTCGTCCCAAACAATCACGAATAGCACATATTTTTTATTCTTCAGAAAATCCCCCCATTTTACATTCCCTGAATACGCCTATGATTTTTTCCCCTTTTTATATATTAAAGACCAGTACATGTGAAGCTCAAAAATGTTTGGGGCATGAAAATCGGTCGAGCCACATGGCCGCAATTACTTTTAAAAAAACACCCAAAATTGTCGGATTTTTGCCTCCGGCCCCACATTTTTGAACAAAACAAAACAAATCGGGGTTTAACAAGAGAGATCTTGTCATGACGCATCGAATGGCGTTTTTGTTTTCTTCATCGAAATCGACCGAGCGGTTCTCGAGATCTCTGGGGGGGGGGGGGGGGGGAGGGCAGAATCTGCCCCCCGCAGGTTAACGTAATTCTCGCCGCCCGCAGGGAATAGGGTTAATGAAATGTTTTCGTGTCCGGACCTGGGGGTGGGGGTGGGGGCAGATTCTGCCCATTGTAACTACCGAACCAATAACCGCAGCGAGACGTGCATGGCGGCAATCGAAATCTCTCAATGAGACGCATCTAAAGCATACGCGGAATTGTCAAAACAAAGTGACATGTCAGGTAACGGTCAGGTCAAAGGTCAAAATCGAGGTATTTGAGTTGATGGGCCATACTCTCCATTCAAAGCCTTAGATTGCGACTATTACCGCACAAAGTGCTCTCAAAGATATAATAATCTGCAGAATAGGCGAAAGTGAAATTGTAAGCAAAGGCCAAGGTCAAGGTCAGGTGACAAAAGGTCACTATTGGAAAGAAGTCTACGAAAGTCATGCGATACACATGGGCGTAACCACAACTGGGTACACTGGGTACACTGTACCCAGTAAAATTCAAAACCCCAAATTGTACTGGGTACAGTACCCAGTCAAAATTGAAGACTCCTGCATTTTTTAGTTTATGCATTTGTGGAGTTTCATGCACCTGCATTTATTTAGTTTTAAATGTGTCCAGAAGTCAATAGGGATACAAAAGTGAAAACAAAAGTTTTTCTTCAAATATACACCATATCAAGGAAACCTTTAAATTTAGTAACAACCAAACGTAGGTGCTTTCACTTTGCATTTCTATAGAATGTGCTGGATTGAACAAATTAAAGACGGTTACATGATTAAGATGGGAAATAGGCTATGTACAAATAACTACACAACCTTCTGTGTAGGTATCTACCTCCGCTGTAGGTTGTTATTGGGTACCTATTGGTACTATACCTATATAATATGGGACTTATACCTATATGGGACTACTTACATATCCATCACTCATTAGGCCAATGTTTACATCTCATATAGAGACTATTGATTTTGGATGAACTCAAACTGTGTGGGTACCAATGTGTTCAGGCAATAGAAACCTTTACACATGGATTTAATGCATTATATTTTTGAGAAGAGATATGCAATTATTCAGTATTTTCTATGAAATTGTTTCTGTCGACCCAGGTGTCACTCAAAAACAATTACATAAACTGAATGATGCAATTATCCTATATTTTTCATATTTTGCATATTGTTTGCCAGTCAGATGTTAAGACATAGCCATGTTCATAGACATAGCCATGTATAGATGCGGGCCGACAAAGGCTTGCGGCTACTATTTTGCTACTTTTGTTATTGTACCAGAGATAACTCAATACACTATATTTTTTATATAGAATAACATGTAATTTCTGCTGATATGTATATTAGAGGTGCAGCATGTAAAGAATATCTTTCAAAATAAGCGGTTATGGTGGATATTTGAGGCGACAGTAATTTTCCTTACATTCCCGCTACGATGCGGGCCGACAAAGGCTTGCGGCTACTATTTTGCTACTTTTGTTATTGTACCAGAGATAACTCAATACACTATATTTTTTATATAGAATAACATGTAATTTCTGCTGATATGTATATTAGAGGTGCAGCATGTAAAGAATATCTTTCAAAATAAGCGGTTATGGTGGATGTTTGAGGCGACAGTAGTTTTCCTTACGTTCCCGCTACGAGAACAGATCAATAAGTTATTGTTAGCCTACCGCATAATGCAGCAAGCAGTGGCGTATTCAGGAGGCATGGGGCCATGCCCCCTCCCCCCTTAGCGCCGAAGGTACACTCCGGGGCGAAGGCGTCCATCTACATAATCGTCCATTGAGTCATTCCACGAGCGCCACGTCATTCCATTGCCCCTCCCTTTGGCGCCCTTACCGGACAATGGGTGCCCATGGGCGTAGCCGCCTCTACGTGCAGTACGGAATGTCCGTACCATTTTTGGCCGGTGCTGAAGGCGCCCCCCCCCCCCCATACGTTTCAGATGCAATTTGTGCCCCGAATAGTACATGCGCCCTTGGGCCATGAACATTAAGCCCCGTCCAATGTCATGAAGTATTTGGCAGACCCGCTCCCCTGGTATTTTCCCCATTGCTTGGTGACCCAATAAGAAGCATGTAAAATTTCAGCCCCCTAACTTGATTTTTTCGTCTGCCCCAAAGGCTCCGAAGTTTTCCCCATACAGTATAATGGAGACTGCAATAGGATGCTATTTTTAAAGCGCCGTTTCTTGTTGCAACATCATCGCTTATATTTGCATTTCCCTGTTGTAAAACTTGGGGGACATGCTTAATTAATCCTTAGGACGCTAATTGACTCCCTTTTACCAAAAAAAACATCCCTCACCCCCCCTCCCCTCCTCCGACCGTACCGAGGCGAATGCACCGAATGTTCCCGATATTTTGGAGTGGAATGACTTATGTTTGAAATTATTTGATCAAGGTTTGAGATGATCAAGCTAGGTTTGATCAATGGTTATCGTGTACAAATCCACCCCTACCCCTAAAGCAAGAAGTCGGCAAAGTTCGGCAACTTGACAAAATTATACTGGCATATTTACAACCCGGCAACCCTCGCCATGGTATTTGCGATATTCGTGTTTACACTGTCGTGACGTCTCTGTTCGGGACATTCGGGCGCGGGATATTCGGACAGCAGCTGCTGGGCCGCTGCAGTTCCCGTGCGTGCGCATCGAAATGTTAAGAGCTTTTTCGGCTATCGGGTCCGGTACTATGGAACATAATTCCTGTCAATGTCAAGGGAGCCAAGAGTGTGTCCGGCTGTAGGAGGGAGGCTGAGATCTGGCTGAGGGAGCGGGACAGGACTGAGTGGCGAAAGTGTGTGCTTTATTCACATTTACTCTGTATTTTATGCTATGTTGCATGACATTCTACCTTGTGCTACTTTTGTACCTTGTATCGACACGTGGTCACAAGTTATTTTTATATAGATATTTGTATGAGCCATCGTCAGTCTATATCGCATGGCAGTGGCGGCCACTGGCGGTAGAAATCCAAAATGTTTACTTCCAAGCAACATTTAAATGTGATGGTAACCCAGATTTCAGGGGTGGCAATGCCACCCTTCACGGCAGGGGTGGCAGTCTGCCAGCCCTTCTCCTATGGTGGCGCTACCAGTGCCGTATGGTCTTCATAAAAATAACCTGTGACCACGAGTCAAGACAAGGTACAGAAGCAGCACAAGGTAGAATTTCATGCAACATAGTATAAAATACAAAGCAAATGTGAATAAAACACACACTTTCGCCACTCAGTTCTGTCCCGCCCCCTCAGCCAGATCTCAGCCTCCCTCCTACAGCCGGGCACAATCTTGGCTTCCTTGACATTGCCAGGAATTCTGTTCCATAGTACCGGACCCGACAGCCGAAAGGGCTCTTAACCATCTCGATAGGCACGCACGGGAACTGCAGCGGCTCAGCAGCTGCTGTCCGAATATCCCGCGCCCGAATGTCCCGAACAGAGACGTCACGACAGTGTAAACACGAATATCGCAAATACCATGGCGAGGGTTGCCGGGTTGTAAATATGCCAGTATAATTTTGTCAAGTTGCCGAACTTTGCCGACTTCTTGCTATAGTGGTGGAAGGTCCAAAAATTGCACAGGGTAAACATTGATCAAACGTTGCATTTCAAACATAATACACTCCACTCGAAAACACATCCGGAACATTCGGTCTATCCGCCTATAGGTACTGTCTGGTATGGGGTCTGGTCTATGGGGTACTGATCCGGTACTGTGGGAGGGGGGGGGGGGGGGGTAAGGGAGTGGGGTTGGGGAAAAGGGGGTCAATTCGCATCCTAGGGATTAATTAAGCATACTTCCCTAGTTTTACAACAGTTAAATGTGAATATAAGCGACGATGTTGCAACAAGAAACGGCACTTTGCAAATACCATCTTATTGTGACTAACACCAGAATTGCAGTCTCCATGATACCATATGGGGAAAACTTCGGAGCCTTTGGAGCAGACGAAAAAGTCAAGCTGCAATTTTACATGCTTTTATTGGGCCACCAAGCAATGGGAAAATACCAGGGGAGCGGATCTGCCAAATACTTCATGACATTTGACGGGGCCTAGCCCCTAGAGGCAAATGCCACCCCCATGGAGCGGAACCGGTGCCCTCTAAACCGGACAATAAGCGCCCGTACAAGCAAATACCTTGTGATGTCGCCCCAAACCCCAACGCCAATTTTTGTTTACGTGGCGCCCCTGCAGGCGCCCCTGCTGCCGCTGCAGCCGGGGCACCCCGGTATGGGCGCAACTACAACTACATAAGGCTTTGATGTAGGCTGTGCCATCGGCATTAGGGAGACGCGACAGCCCATCAGTTCCCAATGATGCAGCTGTATAAAATAGTTAAAATTAATAACAATTCAATAGAAAAGTAAAAAACCTCAGCACTAGAGATTGATGTGACTTAAATTCGTTTTTTTTTGGGGGGGAGGGGGGGATTTTAGGACAGGACTAAGCGTTTGTGGTCAGCCAGTGTACCCAGTAGCTTTGAGCTCGTGGTTACGCCCCTGGGCCGACACATGTTTTATGGGTTATTTTACACGTACATTTCGATAGTAGAAGCCATTTTCACAACCTGACCCCATATAATGGCCCTTAGGTGAAGTTCAGGTCAAGGTCAGGTGATGAGTTCAAAAATTTGAAATTGATTGATCTATTTAACAAAGACGTGTTTCTAGACCAGTTTTGTCTCAGAAGTACAGAGGTGGCATTTATGTGTCTCAATCTGGTCACAAAAAGAAAAGAAAAAACGCAACTTCAATATTCAGGTTTTTTGAATATTTAGAAAATTGTGATTTTGTGGATTTTTTTTCTTGAAAAAAAATAGTTTATTTTTATTTGTAGGTATAAAAATAACTTTGCATTATAATCATCTTATGTCTGAATGAAGGGCTGGACATAGAGTGAAACTAATACCATTTTCGGAATCAGCGCCTAGAATCAGCCTTAGAACTACTCAATAACGGAAAAGGCAATATCAGGTCAATGACCTCTGTTGACCTGAAAAGGGTCATGACGTCAGCTTAGATCATGTATCAATCAGCTCATCTCAGCTTGTATCATGATTTCACGTCCTATTTCGTCCAGCCATAGTCCTAGGAGGCGAATTAGCAAACCAACTGCATGCTCCGCATGATATAACCTTGTGTCATGACGTCATAGGTCAATGACCTGACCTGACCTGGCATACACTGACAATTGTTAGGCTCCCCTCATTCATGGCATCAAAGGTCATATTTTCCAGTTTTAGGACTTCGCTTCGAATATCCCGAAATATCTGGGGAACTATGATAGCTAGGAACAGAGCAAAACAAAATCGAAAAACTCTTGAAAAATACAATCCCATTTGGTGGCCTCAGATTTGAGCTCAGGCAATAGTTTAGGCTCCAGAGGTCATCAAATGTCAAAAAGGCTATTTTTTGGCAAAACTGTTTTTCGCAAATAACCTGTACTTAATGAAGATAAAGTAATACGTTTGACGCCATCGTGATTGTCTCGTCAAGACACTTCGAATCATATTCATGTTGACCAGATTAGGTCAACTGAGAAATTTGACCTCAGGTCAAGGTCAAGTGGTGACCCAAGTAGGTCAGTTGCATATTGGGAGACGTGTCTCGACGAGACAAAGACATTGGTACCGTTTTCACTTCTCTGTCTTCATTATGTTGATAGTTATTGACACAACTGTGTTGGTGATCATGAAATTGACCCGGCCTTAGGTCACCGATATCAGAAATCCGAGATAAAAATTGTGGGTATCTATGACCTTATGCAATCCTGCAAGTATGAAACCGATCGGCCTAAAACTGTGGCTGCGGTACGACCGCAAACGTCTTGGAGGTGGGATCATCGCGTGACCTAGTCTGGTCACCTGACCTGAGATGACCCGAGGTCAATCATTTTACATAATGTGGATAGTTCATTTTCAAACAGGTATGCAAAAAACGGCGGCGCTGCGTGACGCAGTTTTTGCGCCATCCTCGAAAAACCTTAGGGGTGGGCGGATTTCGCCCCCCCCCCCTCCAGGGCGCGTGTTAAAGGGAAATATTCACCTTTTGATCTACTTTTCTGCATAATCTTATGCATCGTGTGTGGTATAAAATTGATCGAGTCTCAATTTAAAAATGAAAACACAACTTTTTCGATTTCGAAAATTATTTTCTACGAAATTTAACAAACAAGTACATATACTTCTTTCGGAGTTCATGATTGGTGTTTTCCCTTCACTATTTGGAAGCGCAAAATATATTTTTTCCTTTCTTTTGATAACGTCTCTGATTGGTCCCTGAAACAAATCACCGACACTAAATAGGTCGCCGTTGCGTGCCCAAGTGAACTTCCGATTTCATTGCCAGTTTTGTCATTGTTTGTTGATTTTTTTTCTTCGATTTTTTCTTCTTCTTCATGATAAGCATAGTGTTGTATACAGCCAGAGACATAGCTATACAAAACGCCTAATGTTGAAAACAAATGAACCAATTTGCAAAAATTGAGGGTCGCAAGTCGCAACCACCATAACTAGGCTGTCATAGCGTGCCCTAGTTAACTGCTAATTTAGTTACATTATTATTCAATGTTTGTTGATTCTTAAGGATATTAGGGCACATAATCACAATAGACAGAGTGCAAGACATATTTTCCATACAAATTTGTCAAAAAACAATACGAAACAAGCCCGGAATTCGAAATTCGTTACCAAGTACTTGCAAGTACTGGTCGTTATAAGCGTGGATCGCTTATCAACATTGACTTGAAATATCTCTCGGTAGGAATTGTTATATGCAAAATGTGATAAATTTACAATATATTTTGGTCTCGTCCATCGATTTCAAGTAATAACTCCATTTTGTGGAAAAAGGTGAATATTTCCCTTTAAAGCAAACAGCTCGAGCCTACCACAACCGGGCTGTATCAATTGCAGCTGCAGATGGCGGCTTTCCGCTGATAGCAGCTATGCCATTTAAAGGCGAAACTTTGCAGTTTGACATTCAATATTTCTAGAAGCCGGCTTCAGTGGAATCCCACTGACTTATTAACCTTTCATCAGAGAAGGATCAGAGATATTTACCCAAGAGGCTTAGAGTTAAGTCTGCATGATTCGCCAGGCGTTTCCAAACTTAGCGCGCTACATGATTGAAAGACCGGAGCACTTGGTATCAAGTGGCCGGACAGCTCCGAGCAAGAGGTGCACGACAGCTCCGAGCCAGAGGTGCACGACAGCTCCGAGCCAGAGGTGCAGGACAGCTCCGAGCCAGAGGTGTAGGACAGCTCCGAGCCAGAGGTGCAGGACAGCTCCGAGCCAGAGGTGCAGGACAGCTCCGAGCCAGAGGTGCACGACAGCTCCGAGCCAGAGGTGCACGACAGCTCCGAGCCAGAGGTGCAGGACAGCTCCGAGCCAGAGGTGCAGGACAGCTCCGAGCCAGAGGTGCAGGACAGCTCCGAGCCAGAGGTGCAGGACAGCTCCGAGCCAGAGGTACAGTATATGTTAGGTAGGACATACGGTGGAAAACCGATTTTCAAGCCGTTTCTTTCCTGCAACGTTCCTGGACTGGTGACAGGATTCCTGCAACGTTCCTGGACTGGTGACAGGATTCCTGCAACGTTCCTGGACTGGTGACAGGATTCCTGCAACGTTCCCGGACTGGTGACAGGATTCCTGCAACGTTCCTGAACTGGTGACAGGATTCATGCAACGTTCCTGAACTGGTGACAGGATTCATGCAACGTCCCTGGACTGGTGACAGGATTCATGCAACGTTCCTGAACTGGTGACAGGATTCCTGCAACGTTCCTGGACTGGTGACAGGATTCCTGCAACGTTCCTGGACTGGTGACAGGATTCCTGCAACGTTCCTGGACTGGTGACAGGATTCCTGCAACGTTCCTGGACTGGTGACAGGATTCCTGCAACGTTCCTGGACTGGTGACAGGATTCCTGCAACGTTCCTGGACTGGTGACAGGATTCCTGCAACGTTCCTGGACTGGTGACAGGATTCCTGCAACGTTCCTGGACTGGTGACAGGATTCTCCGAAAATCCGAAAACGGGAAATCTGTCCCGTTGCTATTCACCCAAATGTGTCGACTCTAGTTTACGGTACTGGCAAAAACACGGTGTCACCGAGTCTGACTGTCGACTCTAGTGTCGGTAATGTGTCGACTCTAGTTTAAAGTACTGGTAAAAACACAGTGTCACCGAGTTGACTGTCGACTCTAGTGTTGGTAATGTGTCGACTCTAGTTTACAGTACTGGCAAAAACACAGTGTCACCGAGTCTGACTGTCGACTCTAGTGTCGGTAATGTGTCGACTCTAGTTTACAGTACTGGCAAAAACACAGTGTCACCGAGTCTGTCGACTCTAGTGTCGGTAATGTGTCGACTCTAGTGTACGGTACTGGCAAAAACACAGTGTCACCGAGTCTGACCGTCGACTCTAGTGTCGGTAATGTGTCGACTCTAGTGTACGGTACTGGCAAAAACACAGTGTCACCGAGTCTGTCGACTCTAGTGTCGGTAATGTGTCGACTCTAGTTTACAGTACTGGCAAAAACACAGTGTCACCGAGTCTGACTGTCGACTCTAGTGTCGGTAATGTGTCGACTCTAGTTTAAAGTACTGGTAAAAACACAGTGTCACCGAGTTGACTGTCGACTCTAGTGTTGGTAATGTGTCGACTCTAGTTTACAGTACTGGCAAAAACACAGTGTCACCGAGTCTGACTGTCGACTCTAGTGTCGGTAATGTGTCGACTCTAGTTTACAGTACTGGCAAAAACACAGTGTCACCGAGTCTCTCGACTCTAGTGTCGGTAATGTGTCAACTCTAGTTTACGGTACTGGCAAAAACGCAGTGTCACCGAGTCTGTCGACTCTAGTGTCGGTAATGTGTCGACTCTAGTTTACGGTACTGGCAAAACACAGTGTCACCGAGTCTGACTGTCGACTCTAGTGTCGGTAATGTGTCGACTCTAGTTTACAGTACTGGCAAAAACACAGTGTCACCGAGTCTGTCGACTCTAGTGTCGGTAATGTGTCGACTCTAGTTTACGGTACTGGCAAAACACAGTGTCACCGAGTCTGACTGTCGACTCTAGTGTCGGTAATGTGTCGACTCTAGTTTACGGTACTGGCAAAAACACAGTGTCACCGAGTCTGACCGTCGACTCTAGTGTCGGTAATGTGTCGACTTTAGTTTACGGTACTGGCAAAAACACAGTGTCACCGAGTCTGTCGACTCTAGTTAGTGTCGGTAATGTGTCCACTCTAGTTTACAGTACTGGCAAAACACAGTGTCACCGAGTCTGACTGTCGACTCTAGTGTTGGCAATGTGTCGACTCTAGTTTACGGTACTGGCAAAACACAGTGTCACCGAGTCTGACTGTCGACTCTAGTGTCGGTAATGTGTCGACTCTAGTTTACGGTACTGGCAAAAACACAGTGTCACCGAGTCTGACCGTCGACTCTAGTGTCGGTAATGTGTCGACTTTAGTTTACAGTACTGGCAAAAACACAGTGTCACCGAGTCTGTCGACTCTAGTTAGTGTCGGTAATGTGTCCACTCTAGTTTACAGTACTGGCAAAACACAGTGTCACCGAGTCTGACTGTCGACTCTAGTGTTGGTAATGTGTCGACTCTAGTTTACAGTACTGGCAAAACACAGTGTCACCGAGTCTGACTGTCGACTCTAGTGTTGGTAATGTGTCGACTCTAGTTTACAGTACTGGCAAAAACACAGTGTCACCGAGTCTGACTGTCGACTCTAGTGTTGGTAATGTGTCGACTCTAGTTTACAGTACTGGCAAAAACACAGTGTCACCGAGTCTGTCGACTCTAGTGTCGGTAATGTGTCGACTCTAGTTTACAGTACTGGCAAAAACGCAGTGTCACCGAGTCTGACCGTCGACTCTAGTGTCGGTAATGTGTCGACTTTAGTTTACGGTACTGGCAAAAACACAGTGTCACCGAGTCTGATCAACTGTTCTTGATAATGTTGTTCGATACAATGTTGTTAAAGCCTGAATCGTCAAAAGATTTTGAGACTAACAAAGCTAGTGTTTCACGTGACCTTTGGCTGACTTTCCACGTGACCATTTACAAAAAATACATGCAACATCTCGTGATGAAACCAGGATCTCTGTACAATCCTCTGTTCACGAGAATAAGAGGCTCGGGACAGATGGCTTCTTGTGGAAGATGGGAAGAACTGGGAAAATGACTGATGTAATGCTTCTCGCCGATAATTTTTGAGTGTGTGTGTGTGTGTGTGTGTGTGTGTGTGTGGGGGGGGGGGGGGGGGGGGGGTCGGCTGGAATGACAACAAATATACCCCATTTTTATGCGTGTAGCTTTTGCAGCATATTTAATGTGGATTTGCATATTATAGGAGGCACTTGTTGTTTAGCGCCGCCAAGCGGCGCGAAATTTTGTGCCTGGTAAAACAACGAAATATAGGCGGGGTGGGCCGTGTAGAGGATAAGAGGCTAAACGTACTATTTATTCAATTCAGCGTTACAACGAACCGAAGACGATGGCGATGTCTCGTTATGACGATGGCCACCGTGTGATGGCGCTAAGCGGCGTGAAAATGTTAATTTTAATTCGTGGAAAACGAAATTGTAATATTGGAAGCGGACCGTGTGTGGAGCCAAGGCTCAGGTAACCCTTTTCCTGGTTGCACATCTCGGTATGATTACAAATATTGAAATGAAGGTAGATTTTCATATACATTAGCCTCGGATAGTAAATCACGATGACCGGTGTCAGTCATCGTTTAATAGTACATGTGATAATAATAACTGTATACATATGTACCGAACTGTAACAAACAACTGGTAACAGTGCAAATGGTTTGAAAGCAGTAATCACTAGTGCTAACCCGTCCGCTCCGCTGGACGATTAGCTGGCATCTCCGGGATGGAGGAATCCGCACCAATTCAGCACGTGAATTAACTGGGACTTTTAAACTGAATAAACTGAGCAGTGCCGGATAGACAGACAGACAGACAGATAGACAGACAGACAGATAGACAGACATACAAACGCTTATCAAATAGTAATATAGATGTATACCTTTCAAAACAAATTATCATTATATTTGGAAGTAGCAGGAAGATATTGTATTCATACTCTGGCAATAAGAATGATCAATGTACTATACATAACCTTTCCAGATTTGTAGCAAAGAAATATGCAAACCTTTCTCAAATGGAAACTACAACCTTATATAGAGCTCTGGACAAACTGGAGTCGAAAATTTGCTTGTTTTACATAATAGTAGAGGCTAATTAACCCTCGCCAGTGCAAAGGTGGTGGTGGTGGTGGTGGTGGTGGTGGTGGTGGGGGGGGGGGGGGATGCCAACCCCCCTCGGTTTTTCGGGAATAGCTCGCGTAGTTATCAACCGATTGCGATACAACTTTCAGTACCCTACTTTTGAACAATTTAACACATACTCTGAAAATTGTAACTTCTACCCCCCCCCCACCCCATGACCTGTGACCTATGACCTGTTTCTCAAGGTCATGTCAGGCGCAATTTGCGTCCCGTAGTATCGATGCTTGTAACTTGTCCAGTTTCCAAGTGTTTATTGCAGGGCTGCGGAGTCGGAGTCGGTCGGAGTCGGCAGTTTTGGCCGGAGTCGGAGTCGGAGTCGCTAATATCTTACAGACTCCGACTCCTGGACAGAGTCGGAGTCGACTTTTTGGCAATTGGCGATTACTTTGGTCGGTATAATAATGGTCGACCTATGGACATTAACTCTACACCTTTTTCGATAAAAAATGATTGGAAAATTAAACCTATAGTTTACTCTTCTAGCGGTAGATGTCCGCCTGATGAAGATAGGGCAATAATTTTAACGTCATCTGATGACAATTGCGGTTTTGGACGCACCGACTCCTATGGTCACACGACACCCATTTTAATGTCATTGCGCCCGTTTCGTCAAGGATATTCGAATCATACCATGGTGACCAGGTTACCTAAGTCAACTTCAAAATTTGACCTCAGGTCAAGATAATTTAAGGTCATGTGGTGAACCAGGTACCTATGTCGTGCTGCGCAATGTTGGACGCGTCTCGACGAGACATACACAGTGGTGCCGGTCTCACGTTCTTATCTTCATTTTATGCTATCCAGAGTTATTGGCAAAGAAGTGCTGGTCACCTCAGATGACCTCACTCGATCTTGTAGGGGGTCACTAAGCAATAATTGTATTTGGGTCATCAAGAATGAGCTATAATAAAATAATCTTAAAATAATTATTCTGATCTAATGCGTATCCTCTGATACGAAAACATTTGTATATTTTTTCGTTGACTTATAATGGGAAGATCACGAAACTGGTCACCGATATAAAACAAATCCGATATAGCAGGGTCGTAGGTATATATGGCTTGATTATGTCCTATGGGTTTTGAAGTGCTAAGCCAAACACTGTGGCCAATGGCTGTGGCACGACCACAAAGGATCGTTTGTGCATTTAACTATGTTGAAAACAAACTTGACTTTTTGAAGGTTGTTTAGATTTCCTTAACAATCAGGAAAAATGTCCATTTTCGAGCGATTTCAGTCATTTAGGGGCATGACACGATATATCTGCCTTTGAGCACCCCCAGATATTTGTGAAAATCCACACCCCTGACTGGTAGATGTGGTTGCCGAAGGTGAGGCGGCGGAGAGCGACGCACTGACTGGCCAACTGTAAGACAGCGCAGGATCAGGATCAGGAGCGGCTCCAGCGAAGACGAGAAGGAACGAGCTGGGGCTGAAGCCCAGCTGCTGCGAGCTGGGCCGGCGGCGGCTATCTGCGTTCGCCGCTCGGTGCCCGTTTCGCGGGTTCCGCCGCCTACAGGCGAGCGCGACTGGCTGGACGCGCGGCCGGCACGCTGCGCCCGTGCTCGGGCGGCGTAGCATTAGTCTCTATACTGTTTAGAATAAAGACAAACATAAAAACAGATGCCATTGCAGATATTGATTTCTAGCATGCAGTTGGAGAACGGATATAGGCCGGAGGCGGAGTTGGAGTCGGAGGCGGAGTCGGAGTCGATTTCTTCAGGCCGGAGTCGGAGTCGGAGTCGGAGTTGCTAAAATTATGTTGACTCCGCAGCCCTGGACTTTATTGTTCAGGAGCACAGGTGTTAACATGTTAATTTATTATTTCCACTGAGATCATGACCTCCGATGACCAGAGATGATTTTTTTGTCTTCTTGCAGTTTCTAGGACATTTTGTGACGCTGATTTCAAATTTGGCATCCATTTTACATAATTATATGTTCCACTGGGGTCATCCTGCACGGTCACGTAGGTATCGGGGCCAGCACTGGCGAGGGCTAATATAGTTATTTTGCGCGCCAATTGCGTCCACCGAGACCTTCATGGCACGGTCAAACATTTAGCCTTTGACCTGACCTGCGACGTGATCGGTGACCCTGAGGTCAACAATGTTAGGTTTCCTTTGATTAATTTTCCAGTGCTATCGAATGCCGTTTGAATTTCGAAAATCAATCCAATAGTTTCGGATATTCAATGGCGGTGGTAAACAATAGCCCCCCCCCCCCGTAAGTTGTGTTATGGTACCCCAGTAACTGCCGGGACATTGCTTGATGTGGCTTCAAATTCAAATATTTACTCTCTTTTTTTACCTAGCTATTTGTCCTGCCATTCAAACTGGCAATTTGTTGTAAAGTACTATACCTATGTGATATAGTGGTTTTGGTTGAAGGCATGGTACCAAACGATGCAGCCAGGAACCTTAACCCGGCATTGGCTGGGGTCTCAGCCGAACACCATTGACTGGGGGGGGGGGGGGGGGGGGGGGGCGTTTTTCGCCCCTGGTTATCTTCCGAACCAATAACCGCAGCGAGACGCACAAGGCGGAAATCGAAAGCTCTCAATGATAGGCATCTAAAGCATACACGACGTTTTCAAAATAAGGTCACATGCCAGGTCACGGTCAAGTTAAAGGTCAAAATTGAGATATTTGAGATTTTGGGACATACTTTCCATCCAAAGCCTTAGATTGAGACAATTATCGCACAAAGTGCTTTCAAAGGTATAATACATATAGCAAAATCGAATCGATAAGCAAAATCGAAATTGTAAGCAAAGGTGAAGGTCACAAAAGGTCACCATTGGCAAGAGGTCGACGAAAGTCATGCGACACATGTTTTATGGGTTATTTTACACGTATAACTCGATAGTAGCAGCCATTTTCACAATCTGACACCATATAAGGTCAAGGTCAGGTCACATAAGGTCAAAATTTCAAATTGATAAATTCAAATTAAAAAGAATGTTGCTATACCCATTTTGTCTCAGAAATACAGTGCTGGCGTTTATTTGTTTGTATCTGGTCACAAAAGCAAAAAAACGCAATTTCAAAATATGACGCCATGAGTTACGCATACTTAGGGAACCATAACTCAGTCGAAAAAAAACGATATTGCTTTTAAATTTGGTTTTGGTATTGTCCACATGTGGTTCTTCGACATATCTTCCGGTTTGTGAAAATGTTTTAAATTTTGATTTTGAGGGCATTTAAAAACAAAAACTTTTTGTTTTGTGGGGGGAGGAGGGCAAAAACCACATTTTGCAAATCCGAGATAGCGATTTTGTAGCCCTTGCCATTTGACATCTTTTCACGTTTTTCGATTTCATTTTTCTCAAAATATGACATTTGTACGGCCTGCTAAAGTTTAGCTGATTTGTGTGTCAAACTCATGCGTAGTGACGTCACTAAATTTGTTATATCTCGGAAAATATTCGACGAAATTTCTTCATTGTTGTACAGAAGATGTCAAATTAATGTAGAAGAAGGTACTGAAGTTTCACGTCGATAGCGCTATTGGTTTTTGATATTGCGAAAGTTCGTCAGAGAGGGGGGAGGCGAAAAACGCCCCCCCCCCAGCCAAGGCGGGTTAACTCCATAGGCGCAAACAATATATGACTTGTATTATTAAATATTTCATATAAGGTGAGAACAATAAGCTTCTTCGTATGGTGAGCTGTCGCTTGGCATTCCTATTTATAAAACATTGATCCTCAATATCGATATAAATTGATCTTGGATGGCTTTCCCGCTTTTCGCCCATTTCGCAACCACTCTGACAGTCTCATTCCAAATACAATTATACTGTCTTTTGATTCGACTCAATTGAAAAGAGTCGATCGTATCTTGATGGATAGGTCTATAGATATACGGTTCCTGTCGCACAATCACAGCCGTGATCTGGATATTATCTGCCTCATGGCAAGTGCATGAGCTTGATCAATTCGCGTACCAGCAGATTGATAGCGTCTACGTCTTTGTCTGCAGACTTTTCCATGAAACGGACTTGATGTTCAGTAGAAAAATGACTATAGCTGTAAGTCCGCGAAGGATTTACCGAAGGAAATCCGCAAAGTATACCAAAAGCAAAGCACATACAAGCTACCTTGCAATGTCTGTTAAAAAAAAACGTGTTGTCCACAACTTCCGCCATAACCTATCAGGCATGAATTAATTCAGCACGAGTGCAATCTGCAGGCCTACTGGTGCATCCAATCTTCACCACCACGAGGAGTGAGGAATATGTATCGATACAATACCGTGCAAAGCTAATAAAAGGAAACTAGTAATTTTGCCAAATCGCTGCGAATGTGCCAATAAGGAGTATTCGTACCTGAAAATGTGCAATATGGCATTGGTTTGGCTAAATTATCAAGATATAGCCCAACAAAACAATTTTTCGAAAGCAATTTATTTCGAAAACATAGAATCGCATATTAGTATAGATTGCGAGAAGTGGCGCAAATTTCGAAAGTGGCGCATGCTTTTTTTTACATGTGCGTCGAAAGAAGGATGAAAAGGCTTGGATCTTATGTTAAAATCATTATTTTTAAAATTAGTAAGTACAAATGCGATGATTTTGTCATCATTGTTTGCACAATTGGCAGAATACCGTCTGTGGCAAAGGGTTCACTTGCTGGTCCAGTAACGCTGCTTTTACCACATGCTTTCATATGAAGCTTTTCGACACAGCGCTGAATGACAGGACAAAACATCCATTATATTCGGTAGGAGAGTTTTTACAACCAAACAGAGTATGCCGTATGTGATATCTCGACATGGCCTTCAAAACTGTTATCTTAGTTTAAAACCTCATTATGAAGTGGCTGGTATCATTTAACCGGCATTGACCGGGGTCTCAGCTGAACTCTATTGACCGGGGGGGGGGGGGGATATTGCCCACCCCTCGTTATCTCCAGAACCAATTATCGTAACGAAACGCGCAGGAGGGCATTCGAAAGCTCTCAATGAGGCGCATATAAAGCATACTCGAAATGTTCGAATTGATGTCACCTATCATGCCAAGGTCGGGTCAAAGGTCAAAATCGAGGCATTTGAGTTTATGGGCCATACTTTCCATCCAAAGCCTTTGATTGCGACCATGATCACCGAAAGTGCTCCCAAAGGTATAATACAAATCCTGCATGAGCTAAAGTGAGATTGTTGGCAAAGGTCAAGGTCAAAGTCAAGTCACAAAAGGTCACTATGCGCAGAAGATCTACGAAAGTCATGTGAACTTGTCTTTGAGCTATTTTGCACGTATAATTCGATAGTGATAGTCATTTTACCAACCTTATTTAAGTGAAGTTAGTGTCAAGCTCAGGTCAAGGCTAGGTCAAATATGGTCAAAATTTAAAATTGATAAATCTAAATACAAAAGGCTTGTTGCTAGACCAGTTTTGTCTCAGAAATGCAGTGGTGCTGGCATTTATGTGTCTGTATCTGGTCACAAAAAGCCAATAAACGCAATTTCAAAATATGACGTCATGAGTTACTCATATTTAGTTTTTACCGCGTTGCTCTATCTTGCTTGGTTTGGAAGTTAGCAGGGGGGGGGGGGGGCTTTTTTAGGACCCCCGTAGGGCGAAGGTGAAAAAAGCTCCCGTAGGGCGAGGGTTAAACTGACAAAGCAAACTTATTTACTACCAGAATGCGACAGGATGCCATGGTAGCTGTTGTAAAGTGTATGCAGCAGTTGAAACACTCATAACCCAAAATTTAAGATATTTTCCAGAGTAAATCATGACAAACGAGTTTTCTCCCGATAACGCCGCTTAGCTATGATGCCCCGGCATTTAATTGTTATCATTAGGATTTAGGAGTTTGCCTTCCAGCATGACACA
>JAXIVJ010008334.1:40000-55000 GCA_036785665.1 Chirona hameri
ATACTTACACTCTGTTGTTCCCAAGTGGCGATACTTACACTATGTTGTTCACAAGTGGCGATACTCACACTCTGTTGTTCACCACAAGTGGCGATACTCACACTCTGTTCTTCACAAGTGGCGATGCTGACACTCTGTTGTTCACAAGTGGCGATACTCACACTCTGTTGTTCCCAAGTGGCGATACTTACACTCTGTTGTTCCCAAGTGGCGATACTCACTCTGTTGTTCCCAAGTGGCGATACTCACACTCTGTTCTTCACAAGTGGCGATACTCCCACTCTGTTGTTCCCAAGTGGCGATACTCCCACTCTGTTGTTCCCAAGTGGCGATACTTACACTCTGTTGTTCCCAAGTGGTGATACTCACACTCTGTTGTTCACAAGTGGCGATACTCACACTCTGTTGTTCCCAATTGGCGATACTTACACTCTGTTGTCACCGCAAGTGGCGATACTTACACTATGTTGTTCCCAAGTGGCGATACTTACACTCTGTTGTCACCGCAAGTGGCGATACTTACACTATGTTGTTTCCAAGTGGCGATACTTACACTCTGTTGTTCCCAAGTGACGATACTTACACTCTGTTGTTCCCAAGTGGCGATACTTACACTCTGTTGTTCCCAATTGGCGATACTCACACTCTGTTGTTAACAAGTGGCGATACTCACACTCTGTTCTTCACAAGTGGCGATACTCCCACTCTGTTGTTCCCAAGTGGCGATACTCACACTCTGTTGTTCCCAAGTGGCGATACTTACACTCTGTTGTTCACAAGTGGCGATACTCACACTCTGTTCTTCACAAGTGGCGATACTCCCACTCTGTTGTTCCCAAGTGGCGATACTCCCACTCTGTTGTTCCCAAGTGGCGATACTCCCACTCTGTTGTTCCCAAGTGGCGATACTTACACTCTGTTGTTCACAAGTGGTGATACTCACACTCTGTTGTTCACAAGTGGCGATACTCACACTCTGTTGCTCTCAAGTGGCGATACTCACTCTGTTGTTCCCAAGTGGAGATACTCACACTCTGTTGTTCCCGAGTGGCGATACTCCCACTCTGTTGTTCCCAAGTGGCGATACTCCCACTCTGTTGTTCCCAAGTGGCGATACTCACACTCTGTTGTTCACAAGTGGCGATACTCCCACTCTGTTGTTCCCAAGTGGCGATACTCACACTCTGTTGTTCACAAGTGGCGATACTCACACTCTGTTGTTCACAAGTGGCGATACTTACACTCTGTTGTTCACCACAAGTGACGATACTTACACTCTGTTGTTCCCAATTGGCGATACTCACACTCTGTTGTTCACAAGTGGCGATACTCACACTCTGTTGTTGACAAGTGGCGATACTTACACTCTGTTGTTCACAAGTGGCGATACTTACACTCTGTTGTTCACAAGTGGCGATACTCACACTCTGTTGTTCCCAAGTGGCGATACTCCCACTCTGTTGTTCCCAAGTGGCGATACTCCCACTCTGTTGTTCACAAGTGGCGATACTCACACTCTGTTGTTCACAAGTGGCGATACTCACACTCTGTTGTTCACAAGTGGCGATACTTACACTCTGTTGTTCCCAAGTGGCGATACTTACACTATGTTGTTGACAAGTGGCGATACTCACACTCTGTTGTTCACAAGTGGCGATACTTACACTCTGTTGTTCCCAAGTGGCGATACTTACACTCTGTTGTTCCCAAGTGGCGATACTTACACTCTGTTGTTCACAAGTGGCGATACTTACACTCTGTTGTTCCCAAGTGGCGATACTTACACTATGTTGTTGACAAGTGGCGATACTCCCACTCTGTTGTTCACAAGTGGCGATACTCACACTCTGTTGTTCACAAGTGGCGATACTTACACTCTGTTGTTCCCAAGTGGCGATGCTTACACTACGTTGTTGACAAGTGGCGATACTTACACTCTATAACAATTGTCGTTTGCTGATAAGTTAAAATGATTTTTGTCTCGGTGACTTTTCAGTAATTATAATATGTACTTGGGTCGTGGCTAGGCATTTCAAACCTTCATAAAATACCCTTTAGTTAAACAGTATTTTTAAGAAGGCATGACTACATTCGTCAAGTATTTAACCCGCGCCCCGCTGGGTTTTTCAGCCGAAGAAGCCCCATATTCTGTCCCCTCCGTATCTTCCGAACTGATGATCGCAGCGGGATGCACAAGGCGGAAATCGAAAGCTCTCAATGAGACGCATCTGATGCATACGCGATATTGTTAAAATAAGGCCACATGTCAATTCATGGTCAGATCAAAGGTCAAAATCGAGGTATTTGAGTTTATGGGCCATACTTTTCTTTCAAAGCCTTGGATTGCAACCATTATCGCCCAAAGTGCCCTCAAAGGTATACTTTATATCCTGTATAAGCAAAAAAGGACATTGTAAACAAAGGTCAAGGTCAGGTCATGAAAGGTCACTATTGGCAATAGGCCTACAAAAGCCATGCGACACTGCTTGATAGGTTATTTTACACGTAAAATTCGTCATTTTCACAACCTGACCTCATATAAGGGCCATTAAGTGAAGTTCAGGTCAAGGGCAGGTCACATAGCCTCCAAATTTGAAATTAATTGATCTTATAAAGAAGCATGTTTCTAGACCACTTTCGTCCCAGAATTGTTTAATCAAAACTGCATATGTTTAGGTATTTGTCTGTATCATGTCCACTACAAGTCAAAAATGCTATTAAAAAATGACATCATGAGTTACATCATGAGTAAAACTTCGATATTGCTTTGAAATTTGGTTTAGACATCGTCCACACTCGGTTCTCCAATATATATCCAGGTTTTTGAATGTCTTTGCAAATTTTATATTGTGGATTAAAACAAAAAATAGTTTTGCATTTTTGGTGGTCAAAACCCCAAAATCTCGAACATCCGAGTTAGTTAATCATGTTAAAGAAGATGTCATGTCCTTTATTTTGACGTTTTTTATTTCCAATTTACTTCAAAACCCGATTATATACGAATTTCCAAACATTTATCGTTTTTCCATAACAAAATGACGTTACATGACGTCACTAAAACGTCATTATCTCTCGAAGTACTAGACCGCTTTCATTGCAATTTTGTTCGAAAATGTCGCATTGATGCAGCATAAGGTACTGACAGTTTGACGTCAATATCTATCATAATTTTCAAGTTTTTGAGAAAATCCCTGGGGGGGGGAGATTTTGCCCCAGCGGGGCACCGGTTAAACTGTAAACGATTCCAAGCAGAGGCAACCAACAGCATGGGAGAGTTTCGTTCGTCGTTTCACTATGTATCTCCGGTGACAAGCAACAAAAGGAGTATTATCCCCATTGCTTATAAACTCCTTTTTAATACTTAAAAATGCATGTGGTTCGAGCAGCCTTTCGAGCAACCTCGACTACGTTGCCTCAAAATATTTTCCAAAGCTAACCGTGACGTGTTGTTTTGACGGGGAATGAAGTTGCTATGTGTGACAGTGTTGTGTCTCTGCTGTCGCTCTGTGTGGTCAGTCGCGCCCGAAGTGCGGACCCGTCGCCGGGTGGTGACAGCAGCTCGTGGCCAGAGCGCTACGCTGGAGTGCAGCTCCGAGGCGTGGCCCCAGGGTCTGTGTTACTGGAACGGGCCGGGTCCAGCGGTCGGCCGCTGGCACCACCGACCCGGCGAGGTGCTGCAGTCGGGCGAGAGGCTGCGGATCGGTCTGCTGTCCGCCACCGCCCACTACCGGCGCCGTATGACGCTCACCGTGGTCAGCGTCGCCGCCGACGACTTCGGCCTGTATCGCTGTGCCTGTGAGAACCGGCTGGGCAGCGCGCAGGACCAGGTGGAGCTGAGAGGTGAGAATCACAGGACCAGGTGGAGCTGAGAGGTGAGAACCACAGGACCAGGTGAAGCTGAGAGGTGAGAACCACAGGACCAGGTGAAGCTGAGAGGTGAGAACCACAGGACCAGGTGGAGCTGAGAGGTGAGAATCACAGGACCAGGTGGAGCTGAGAGGTGAGAACCACAGGACCAGGTGAAGCTGAGAGGTGAGAACCACAGGACCAGGTGGAGCTGAGAGGTGAGAACCACAGGTGGAGCTGAGAGGTGAGAACCACAGAACCAGGTGGAGCTGAGAGGTGAGAACCACAGGACCAGGTGAAGCTGAGAGGTGAGAACCACAGGACCAGGTGGAGCTGAGAGGTGAGAATCACAGGACCAGGTGGAGCTGAGAGGTGAGAACCACAGGACCAGGTGAAGCTGAGAGGTGAGAACCACAGGACCAGGTGGAGCTGAGAGGTGAGAACCACAGGTGGAGCTGAGAGGTGAGAACCACAGAACCAGGTGGAGCTGAGAGGTGAGAACCACAGGACCGGGTGGAGCTGGGAGGTGAGAACCACAGGTGGAGCTGAGAAGTGATAACCACAGGACCAGGTGGAGCTGAGAGGTGAGAACTACAGGACCAGGTGGAGCTGAGAGGTGAGAATCACAGGACCAGGTGGAGCTGAGAGGTGAGAACCACAGGACCAGGTGGAGCTGAGAGATGAGAACCACAGGTGGAACTGAGAGGTGAGAACCACAGGACTGGGTGGAGCTGAGAGGTGAGAATCACAGGACCAGGTGAAGCTGAGAGGTGAGAACCACATAACCAGGTGGAGCTGAGAGGTGAGAACCACAGGTGGAGCTGAGAGGTGAAAACCACAGAACCAGGTGGAGCTGAGAGGTGAGAACCACAGGACCGGGTGGAGCCGAGAGGTGAGAACCACAGGTGGAGCTGAGAGGTGATAACCACAGGACCAGGTGGAGCTGAGAGGTGAGAACTGCAGGACCAGGTGGAGCTGAGAGGTGAGAATCACAGGACCAGGTGGAGCTGAGAGGTGAGAACCACAGGACCAGGTGGAGCTGAGAGATGAGAACCACAGGTGGAACTGAGAGGTGAGAACCACAGGACTGGGTGGAGCTGAGAGGTGAGAATCACAGGACCAGGTGAAGCTGAGAGGTGAGAACCACATAACCAGGTGGAGCTGAGAGGTGAGAACCACAAATGGAACTGAGAGGTGAGAACCACAGGACTGGGTGGAGCTGAGAGGTGAGAACCACATAACCAGGTGGAGCTGAGAGGTGAGAACCACAGGTGGAGCTGAGAGGTGAGAACCGCAGAACCAGGTGGAGCTGATAGGTGAGAACCACAGGACCGGGTGGAGCTGAGAGGTGAGAACCACAGGTGGAGCTGAGAGGTGATAACCACAGGACCAGGTAGAGCTGAGAGGTGAGAACTACAGGACCAGGTGGAGCTGAGAGGTGAGAATCACAGGACCAGGTGGAGCTGAGAGGTGAGAACCACAGGACCAGGTGGAGCTGAGAGATGAGAACCACAGGTGGAACTGAGAGGTGAGAACCACAGGACTGGGTGGAGCTGAGAGATGAGAATCACAGGACCAGGTGGAGCTGAGAAGTGAGAACCACAGGACCAGGTGGAGCTGAGAGGTGAGAACCACAGGACCAGGTGGAGCTGAGAGGTGAGAACCACATAACCAGGTGGAGCTGAGAGGTGAGAACCACAGGACCAGGTGAATCTGAGAGGTGAGAACCACAGGACCAGGTGGAGCTGAGAGGTGATAACCACAGGACCAGGTGGAGCTGAGAGGTGAGAGCCACAGGTGGAGCTGAGAGGTGATAACCACAGGACCAGGTGGAGCTGAGAGGTGAGAATCACAGGACCAGGTGGAGCTGAGAGGTGAGAACCACAGGACCAGGTGGAGCTGAGAAGTGAGAACCACAGGACCGGGTGGAGCTGAGAGGTGAGAACCACAGGGCCAGGTGGAGCTGAGAGGTAAGAACCACAGGGCCAGATGGAGCTGAGAGGTGAGAACCACAGGACCAGGTGGAGCTGAGAAGTGAGAACCACAGGACCAGGTGAAGCTGAGAGGTGAGAACCACATCACCAGGTGGAGCTGAGAGGTGATAATCACAGGACCAGGTGGAGCTGAGAGGTGAGAACCACAGGTGGAGCTGAGAGATGAGAACCACATGACCGGGTGGAGCTGAGAGGTGAGAACCACAGGACCAGGTGAAGCTGAGAGGTGAGAACCACAGGACCAGGTGGAGTTGAGAGGTGAGAACCACAGTACCAGGTGGAGCTGAGAGGTGAGAACCACAGGACCAGGTAAAGCTGAGAGGTGAGAACCACAGAACCAGGTGGAGCTGAGAGGTGAGAACCACAGGACCAGGTGGAGCTGAGAGGTGAGAACCACAGGTGGAGCTGAGAGATGAGAACCACAGGACCGGATGGAGCTGAGAGGTGAGAACCACAGGTGGAGCTGAGAGGTGAGAACCACAGGTGGATCTGAGAGGTGAGAACCACAGGACCGGGTGGAGCTGAGAGATGAGAACCACAGGTGGAGCTGAGAGGTGAGAACCACAGAACCAGGTGGAGCTGAGAGGTGTGAACCACGGAACCATGTGGAGCTGAGAGGTGATAACTACAGAACCAGGTGGAGCTGATAGGTGAGAACTACAGGACCAGGTGGAGCTGAGAGATGAGAACCACAGGTGGAGCTGAGAGGTGAGAACCACATAACCAGGTGGAGCTGAGAGGTGAGAACCACAGGACCAGGTGGAGCTGAGAGGTGAGAACCACAGGACCGGGTGGAGCTGAGAGGTGAGAACCACAGGACCAGGTTAAGCTGAGAGGTGAGAACCACAGGACCAGGTGGAGCTGAGAGGTGAGAACCACATAACCAGGTGGAGCTAAGAGGTGATAACCACAGGTGGAGCTGAGAGGTGAGAACCACAGCACCAGGTGGAGCTGAGAGGTGAGAATCACAGGACCAGGTGAAGCTGAGAGGTGATAACCACAGAACCAGGTGGAGCTGAGAGGTGATAACCACATGACTAGGTGGAGCTGAGAGGTGATAACCACAAGACCAGGTGGAGCTGAGAGGTGAGAACCACAGTACCAGGTAGAGCTGAGAGGTGAGAACCACATGACCAGGTAAAGCTGATAGGTGAGAACCACATAACCAGGTGGAGCTGAGAGGTGAGAACCACAGGTGGAGCTGAGAGGTGATAACCACAGGACAATGTGGAGCTGAGAGGTGAGAACCACAGGGCCAGGTGGAGCTGAGAGGTGAGAACCACAGGTGGAGCTGAGAGGTGAGAACCACAGGACCGGGTGGAGCTGAGAGGTGAGAATCACAGGACCAGGTGGAGCTGAGAGGTGAGAACTACAGGTGGAGCTGAGAGGTGAGAACCACAGGACCGGGTGGAGCTGAGAGGTGAGAACCACAGGACCAGGTGAAGCTGAGAGGTGAGAACCACAGGACCAGGTGGAGCTGAGAGGTGAGAACCACAGTACCAGGTGGAGCTGAGAGGTGAGAACCACAGGACCAGGTGGACCTGAGAGGTGAGAACCACAGGACCAGGTAGAGCTGAGAGGTGAAAACCACAGGACCAGGTGGAGCTGAGAGGTGAGAACCACAGAACCAGGTGGACCTGAAAGGTGAGAACCACAGCACCAGGTGGAGCTAAGAGGTGAGAACCACAGAACCATGTGGAGCTAAGAGGTGAGAGCCACAGAACCATGTGGAGCTGAGGGGTGAGAACTACAGAACCAGATGGAGCTGAGAGGTGAGAACTACAGGACCAGGTGGAGCTGAGAGATGAGAACCACAGGTGGAGCTGAGAGGTGAGAACCACAGAACCAGGTGGAGCTGAGAGGTGAGAACCACAGGTGGAGCTGAGAGGTAATAACCACAGGACCAGGTGGAGCCGAGAGGTGAGAACTACAGGACCAGGTGGAGCTGAGAGGTGAGAACCACAGAACCAGGTGGAGCTGAGAGGTGAGAACCACAGAACCAGGTGGAGCTAAGAGGTGAGAACCACATAACCATGTGGAGCTGAGAGGTGAGAACTACAGAACCAGGTGGAGCTGAGAGGTGAGAACTACAGGACCAGGTGGAGCTGAGAGGTGAGAACCACATAACCAGGTGGAGCTGAGAGGTGAGAACTACAGGACCAGGTGGAGCTGGGAGATGAGAACCACAGGTGGAGCTGAGAGGTGAGAACCACAGAACCAGGTGGAGCTGAGAGGTGAGAGCCACAGGTGGAGCTGAGAGGTGATAACCACAAGGCCAGGTGGAGCTGAGAGGTGAGAACCACAGGGCCAGGTTAAGCTGAGAGGTGATAACCACAGGACCAGGTGAAGCTGAGAGGTGAGAACTACAGGACCAGGTGGAGCTGAGAGGTGAGAACCACAGAACCAGGTGGAGCTGAGAGGTGAGAATTACAGGACCAGGTGGAGCTGAGAGATGAGAACCACAGGTGGAGCTGAGAGGTGAGAACCACAGAACCATATGGAGCTGAGAGGTGAGAACTACAGGACCAGGTGGAGCTGAGAGGTGAGAACCACAGGTGGAGCTGAGAGGTAATAACCACAGAACCAGGTGGAGCTGAGAGGTGAGAACCACAGGACCAGGTGAAGCTGAGAGGTGAGAACCACAGAACCAGGTGGAGCTAAGAGGTGAGAACCACATAACCATGTGGAGCTGAGAGGTGAGAACTACAGAACCAGGTGGAGCTGAGAGGTGAGAACTACAGGACCAGGTGGAGCTGAGAGGTGAGAACCACATAACCAGGTGGAGCTGAGAGGTGAGAACTACAGGACCAGGTGGAGCTGGGAGATGAGAACCACAGGTGGAGCTGATAGGTGAGAACCACAGAACCAGGTGGAGCTGAGAGGTGAGAGCCACAGGTGGAGCTGAGAGGTGATAACCACAGGGCCAGGTGGAGCTGAGAGGTGAGAACCACTGGACCAGGTTAAGCTGAGAGGTGAGAACCACAGGTGGAACTGATGGTGAAAGCCACTTATAGCCACTCACAGTCTCAAGAAGGCAGCAGATAGCCCCGTTACAACAGATAGCCCCGTTCCATCAGATAGCCCCGTTACAACAGATAGCCCCGTTACAACAGATAGCCCCGTTACAACAGATAGCCCCGTTACATCAGATAGCCCCGTTACAACAGATAGCCCCGTTACAACAGATGGCCCCGTTACAGCAGATAGCCCCGTTACATCAGATAGCCCCGTTACAACAGATAGCCCCGTTACAACAGATAGCCCCGTTACAGCAGATAGCCCCGTTACAACAGATAGCCCCGTTACAACAGATAGCCCCGTTACAACAGATAGCCCCGTTACAGCAGATAGCCCCGTTACATCAGATAGCCCCGTTACAACAGATAGCCCCGTTACATCAGATAGCCCCGTTCCATCAGATAGCCCCGTTACAGCAGATAGCCCCGTTACAGCAGATAGCCCCGTTACAGCAGATAGCCCCGTTACAGCAGATAGCCCCGTTACAGCAGATAGCCCCGTTCCATCAGATAGCCCCGTTACAGCAGATAGCCCCGTTACAGCAGATAGCCCCGTTACAACAGATAGCCCCGTTACAGCAGATAGCCTTGTTCCATCAGATAGCCCCGTTACAGCAGATAGCCCCGTTACAGCAGATAGCCCCGTTACATCAGATAGCCCCGTTACAACAGATAGCCCCGTTACAACAGATAGCCCCGTTACAGCAGATAGCCCCGTTACAGCAGATAGCCCCGTTACATCAGATAGCCCCGTTACAACAGATAGCCCCGTTACAACAGATATCCCCGTTACAGCAGATAGCCCCATTCCATCAGATAGTCCCGTTACAACAGATAGCCCCGTTACAGCAGATAGCCCCGTTACAACAGATAGCCCCGTTACAACAGATAGCCCCGTTACAACAGATAGCCCCGTTACAGCAGATAGCCCCGTTACATCAGATAGCCCCGTTACAACAGATAGCCCCGTTACAGCAGATAGCCCCGTTCCATCAGATAGCCCCGTTACAGCAGATAGCCCCGTTACAACAGATAGCCCCGTTACAACAGATAGCCCCGTTACAGCAGATAGCCCCATTACAGCAGATAGCCCCGTTACAACAGATAGCCCCGTTACAACAGATAGCCCCGTTACAACAGATAGCCCCGTTACAGCAGATAGCCCCGTTACAGCAGATAGCCCCGTTACAGCAGATAGCCCCGTTACAACAGATAGCCCCGTTACAACAGATAGCCCCGTTACAGCAGATAGCCCCGTTCCATCAGATAGCCCCGTTACAGCAGATAGCCCCGTTTCAACAGATAGCCCCGTTACATCAGATAGCCCCGTTGCATCAGATAGCCCCGTTACAGCAGATAGCCCCGTTACAACAGATAGCCCCGTTACATCAGATAGCCCCGTTACAACAGATAGCCCCGTTACAGCAGATAGCCCCGTTACAGCAGATAGCCCCGTTACATCAGATAGCCCCGTTACAACAGATAGCCCTTTACAACAGATAGCCCCGTTACAACAGATAGCCCCGTTACATCAGATAGCCCCGTTACAGCAGATAGCCTCGTTACATCAGATAGCCCCGTTACAACAGATAGCCCCGTTACAGCAGATAGCCCCGTTACAGCAGATAGCCCCGTTACAACAGATAGCCCCGTTACATCAGATAGCCCCGTTACAACAGATAGCCCCGTTACAGCAGATAGCCCCGTTACAGCAGATAGCCCCGTTACAGCAGATAGCCCCGTTACAACAGATAGCCCCGTTACAGCAGATAGCCCCGTTACAGCAGATAGCCCCGTTACAACAGATAGCCCCGTTACATCAGATAGCCCCGTTACAACAGATAGCCCCGTTACAGCAGATAGCCCCGTTACAACAGATAGCCCCGTTACATCAGATAGCCCCGTTACAGCAGATAGCCCCGTTACAGCAGATAGCCTCGTTACAGCATATAGCCCCGTTACAACAGATAGCCCGTTACAGCAGATAGCCCCGTTACAACAGATAGCCCCGTTACAGCAGATAGCCTCGTTACATCAGATAGCCCCGTTACATCAGATAGCCCCGTTACAACAGATAGCCCCGTTACAGCAGATAGCCCCGTTACAGCAGATAGCCTCGTTACAGCAGATAGCCCCGTTACAACAGATAGCCCCGTTACAACAGATAGCCCCGTTACAACAGATAGCCCCGTTACAGCAGATAGCCTCGTTACATCAGATAGCCCCGTTACATCAGATAGCCCCGTTACAACAGATAGCCCCGTTACAGCAGATAGCCCCGTTACAGCAGATAGCCCCGTTACATCAGATATCCCCGTTACAACAGATAGCCCCGTTACAACAGATATCCCCGTTACAGCAGATAGCCCCGTTCCATCAGATAGTCCCGTTACAACAGATAGCCCCGTTACAGCAGATAGCCCCGTTACAGCAGATAGCCCCGTTACAGCAGATAGCCCCGTTACAGCAGATAGCCTCGTGCACACTAAAGTGTCCTTCGTATTCGCTAAACTATTGAATAGCTCGACGATAGCACAGTTTGCATAGCGGTATCAATAGATGCAATACATTTTAGCATCTATCAGTTATGTAGGCCTACCGATCTTGTCATCTGATGCAGTTTACCAGTAATCCACTCGTTTATTTGCAGATATAACACCGTCTCAGAGGCGTGAGTGCAGCGTAGCACTTTGAAAAAGCTTGTTGTTTTTTTTTGTTGTGTGTATTTTTGATTTTCTTTGCTACTGTTATGCCTATATTAAATGTGAATGACGATTGTTTTTTTTAAAGCAAAATATGAACAGCTTTTATTCTTTTTGTACCTTATGATTTAAAGTATTTCAAACTGGACTCATTCAGAACAAGCTCATAATAAGTTCAACGTAGATACCTGCACTGCATTGCACTGCACTCCACTGCACTGCACTGCACTGCACTGTACTGTACTGCACTGCACTGCACTGCACTGTACTGTACTGCACTGCACTGCACTGCACTGCACTGCACTGCACTGCACTGCACTGCACTGCACTGCACTGCACTGCACTGCACTGCACTGCACTGCACTGCACTGCACTGCACTGCCCCTGTCCTGCACTGCACTGCACTGCCCTGTACTGCACTGCCATACACTGCACTTCACTGCACTGCACTGCACTGTACTGTACTGCACTGCACAGCACTGTACTGCACTACACTGCACTGTACTGCACTGACCTGCACTGCACTGCACTGCACTGCACTGCACTGTACTGCACTGCCCTACACTGCACTGCACTGTACTGCACTGCACTGCACTGCACTGCACTGCACTGTACTGCACTGTACTGCACACACGGCTGCTTTTACTTGTATTTCTCCACCATTCCACCTTTTAACAGATATGCAGACGATAATGTAGATGACTTTTTAAAGGGAATGTTTCACCTTTGTATTAATTTTAAACTGAGATAGCCATTATCTTGGGCCGTTAGTGAAATGTCTAAATTACTAAGGCCATTTTTCCCAAAACTTAGCCGTTTTTAAGCAATTTAATTTACTATTTTCAAAATGACTCCAGGCTGGTGCAGCCGCTGATTGGCTGACAGCCACTTTTTCAGCCAATCCCACTTTGTCAGCCAATCAGCGTCGGTCTATAGCTCAATAATGACGTCATTCGCCCAAATCTAAAACTTAATTTGTGTAAAGTTAAGTGACTTTTCGAATGAAAAAATATCATCATCATTTTTAGCAGCACTTACTTCATATTTTCGACTACAACCAGCGTATATTTTCGAACTTTCAGAAAGGTGAAACATTCCCTTTAATATAACAAGTCTCAGGCACATCCGCTAGCCAGCCGTAGTATTTTTGATAGCATGTTTGATGTGGTTGTGCATGGTATTCCTTCCATTATGTTGAATTTTAAGTTACCGTTTTCTGGGGGGCAGCTCTGAAGCGCATACCTATTACTCGTGAACGTCACATGAACTTTAGATATGCTAACTGACGTTTCTTAACCCGCGAGTTACTGGGGTATATTTCATAACGCGACTTACTGGGGGGGGGGGGGTTTAGCCCCCCTCTGATCTCCGGAACTACTGGACCGAATGTAAAAATTCAAACGGCATTCGATAGCCCTGGGAAATTTATAGAGGGAAACATAATATTGTTGACCTCAGGGTCACTGATGACGTCACAGGCCAGGTCAAGTACAAAATGTTTGACCGTGTCAAAAGGTCTCGATGGATGGAATTGTCGCGCAAAATTGCGATATTAAACGCATAAGCTGTCGATAAATTGGTATGATTCGTGTGTCTGACACTTCTAAATACCTTTGTAAGCTGTTTATGACCTTGGGTCAGGTCAAGGTCATCCGAGGTCACGAGGTCAAACTGCAGATTACGGTCATTAGGCGTTGTAACACATGTTTATGGGTTTGTTTTTCGTCTATAACGCGAAAAATGACCTTAGAACATTGTTTGTTCCATATAAATAGAAGTAAAAAGCAAAATGGAAATGCGTTTTTTATACATAGTAATGCTGTGAGAAGTGGTCGATTTTTGTCATTTAAAGGTCATAACTCGGTCATTGATAAAGATATCGACTTTAGATTTGGTACACATATTCACCGCATACGTCTCGATCACATATATTCCGGTTTTTGGATAATTCTGATTTTTTCTTGAAAATTTTGAACTTAAAAAAACTCAGAAATCCGAGAGAGCAGTTTGATAGCCCGGTCTATTGTCAGTAATTTGATTTAAAACAATTGCGTTTATCTCAATTATCGTTCCTTTAACAGCGTTTTCCGCAAACCATTATTTTGCAACACAAACCGAAGAACCTGACGTCACTCTGACGTCATTTTAGGTTGACCTATCATAGCCTCATATTTTCCGTTTGCCAACATGTGTAGAATGATGTGAGAGAAGGTACTTCAAGTTCGGTGACGATACCGGTGTTCGTTTAGGAGTTATTGCAAAATAACGGAGGGGGGGGGGGGGGGGCAAAAAAATAGCCCCCCCAGTAACTCGCGGGTTAAATGGCTACTTGTAAACATTGTCCGCCCTGGTAGCTCAGTGGGAGAGCCGCTGGGCTTCTGACCTATCCCCGGTAGTGGCAGGCCGGGTTCGAGTCCGACTTCGGCGCTCGCTATTTGCTCCTGACTGGGATGGCCTGTGCCGGTGGCAGCGGTCACACAAAAGGTCAGTGACGTCAGTGAGCGGGGCGGGACCGGTCCAGGTATGTCGGGCACGTAAAACTTTCGTCTCTAAACTTCTGCCGGCCAACAGGAATTGCGCGATCGGGTGGTGAGATCAGGACCTGCGCAACAGCTCTGCTTAGCGTGGATCCTGACCTCGGAATTCCATCCACACAAAACATTCGGACTAAATTTATTAAAAAAACATATGTCAAATGCATGTACCTTGTGCAGAGGGTATCGATTATTTCTGAGAAAGGGTGCAACCGCATTTATTTTCAAGTTCCAATCCTTCCTCTTTTCCTCGGAAACTTGCATTGATAGATTTCAGGAAATTGCAGGGAAGTTGCAGGGAACTTGACGAAATCCGAGAAGTTGTATGCTCCTTTTGTTTTTATGAGCCATGCACCAGTGTACCTGTCATACACTACCAGAGAACATACCTATCCTACCTATCAGGCACATCGCTGTGCAAAAGGCGTCTAAGAATCCTATTCCTCAACCAAAATGGTAAAACAAAAACAAGAACATGGACGGTTTGTAAACTGAGAGCAAAATAAGTGTGCTTCTATGACGTAGGGAAGACTGGGGGACGCCGAATTAACGGAAAACCCGAATGGTCAATTACGCTTAACGCGTGGGAGGTGCCGCATCTGCTGACAGTTCCAGAATCCTTAGCTAGAAATGGCGTGTTGCTGCCGACATCCGCGCGGGTACCTGCCATTTACTGAGATGCAGGCGCGATTGGAGCGCTTTTTATGGTACATAAAAATCAACAAGGTGCTATTTTAGAGGGCTATAATTTTTCGTTGGTGCATGCTACTTGGATATCAATAATTGTGACTGATCTGCAATGTATATGGATAACCCAAATATGAATTTAAGATATTTGTCGCACAGTAAGCTCTCGACAGCAATAGATTGAAGGCATATCTCCCGGGGCGAAGCCGAAAATAGCAAT
>JAXIVJ010008335.1:0-5000 GCA_036785665.1 Chirona hameri
AACCTGCACGCTAGGTATCTGTAGCGCCGCCAGCAGTGCTGTATGGTGTGCTATGCGAGGCAAGCGTAGCGCAGATTTGATGGCTGTCGCCTGCCACGACTCCAGGCGCGCGATGTCAGCGGACCTCAGGTAGCACAGTGCACAGCCATATAGCATTGCCGTGACACTAACAGCGCGCAGAGGTAGGCTTGTCTGCCGCCGGCAGGTGCGAGTTAAACATGCAGCTGGCGTGAGACGAAGAAAGCCCCTCTACAGCGGCGCAGTCGCCGTTCACGTGATCGGCGCCTTGCAGCTGCGAGCGAAGCTGCACTCCCAGGTGCTCTGTCTCCTCCCTGTACGACAATGCCTGTCCGCACAAGTGCCACTCAGGTAGCTGAGCCAAGAGTCCGGCTCCGAAAATGAAACAATGACTTTTGTCATGCTTGGGTTCGAGTTTACAAATTCTAGCCTCCAACTAATTGAGAAGTTGGTAACAATGTTCCATTCCAAATTAGGACATCATTTTTTTGCAAATCACGTGTATTGCTGGACACCACGAGCAGATCATCCGCGTAGGCAACTACCGGGACGTGATGGCCATAGACCAGCGGATCTAAGCCGCTGTCATCAAGCTGCTGAATTAGCGGCAGCAAGACATGTTGGTTAAACACGGCGATAATAACGCCCCCTGTCTAACCTCGGCGCACGCCGAAGGCGTCCGACAGTGCCCTCCAAAACGGACTCGCGCTGTCAGATGTGCGTACCAAGACGCAAGGAGCGCCCAGCTTCGCCGAGACAGGTGGTCACTGTCCTGAAGCAGGACGCCGGCATGCCATAATCGGTCAATGCGATTATGGCATGCCGGCGTCCTATGGTAAGGTCAATAAACAATGCTTCTGATACCGTTATAGAGCTTTTGCATGTAACCTGTAGCTCTCAGGACATCGATTTGAGTGCAGAGAACGGTATCACTGACCAAAAGCTGTTTAGGCCTGTGAGCTGTTGCACTTCCATTCGTCGACCTATTTTTGAACTGATTGGGACACTTTCGGAATCAATGAGTGCTTAGGGAAGCGAGATATTTATTTATAGCATTGTCATCATATTTTAGGTATGAATGGGGTAAGTATATGAACGTGCGTGTTTGCATACCTTGACTACAGCCGAAATGGGATACGGTCTGTTAGTAGAGCGGCGTAGCGAAAAATTTCGTGCGCCATTTGATAAGTTGTAAAAATTTTCACAACAGTTGGGCAATTGTATGAAGTGTTCTTTTATGTGGGGGCAAGCTGGATTTTTCCCATGAGGCACGTGCCGGGCCCCAGAAAAGCGCGATATACTTCCATTTTTTGGAGCATGCTAGTGACGTGAATTATGGCCCTGCGTGTTCTTGTTGGACTTATGGTAGAACATTTTGGAGTGTTTGGGCCCTTCTAGCTGACAAGTGACTTAACTTTGGCACATCAGGGGCGTGAACTCAAACCTGGTGGGACCGTGCTGGAGCTTCTTTTAGCAGGGCACTTTCGTTTTTTTTCTTCAGCAATCGACCCTGCGCCGTTTATCCTGGTGTGTTACTAATTTAACTGATTGTGCTCAGCTATAGTATTTAGAGAGCTCACCTATCCTCCTATCTTGTACCACGAGCTGGTTTGCAATATGCGGCTGGTTTTGTTGCCAGGGTGGTTAGAATGTGCGCGCGCCTAAACCACAAAATATCCAAATCTACACGATGAGCATGTGACATGGATGAGTGGACATTGACATGGACATGGATCGACTTACGAGCTAGGCCTTAATTGACATATCACATTTAATCACAATCTGATTAGAGGTTTCTGAGATATTAAAGAGAGGTGTGCACGTGCGCACGCGCAACATGCAACTCGAATAATAGTACATTTCAGTGTATCAGCCATGCGTGTGCTAACGCCACATTTGCTCGCATAATGAGTGGGATCGCATATGGTGAAGATGTTTACAAAAATTTAGAACTGCAGTGTTCTCAGTTCACTTCTAACGCAGACTGAAGGTGCTTGCACGTGCAGCGCTCTGACAAATGTCTGTCCTCGGTGATAACATGCCCTGTCTGCGGCCAGGTTAAATTCCATCGTGATGAGACTGTTCTGGACCCATATAACCCATTTTGACGATACATATGATTCAATTAGGGAAAATCACAGTTGGGCTTGTTCAATTTTTGAAACGCATGGGTCAAAGTTGGGACGTTCGTTCACCCTATGTGAAAGAAACTGTCACCATTGCAATTCCTCATGATTGCCAGTCGCATTGATAGGTCACACACACACGATGTAAACTGACAACGACTGCATGGTGGGAGCCTAAAACATACTCATCGTATCGATTTTGATATTTTGTGGCATAGGCGCTCGCATATTTTACCCCTCCCCCTGGAAACAAAACCAGCCGCATATTTCAAACCAGCTCGTGGTACAAGATAGGAGGATAGGTGAGCTCTCTAAATACTATAGCTGAGCACAATCGGTTAATTCAGTAACACACCAGGATAAACGGCGCAGGGTCGATTGTCGAAAAAACGAAAATGCCCTGCTAAAAGAAGCTCCAGCAGCGGTTCCACCAGGTTTCAGTTCACGCTTTCATGTGCCGAGTTTAAGTCATTTGTCAGCTAGAAGGCCCAACACTCCAAAATGCTCAACATTACATAGAACAAGAACAGCAGGGCATAATTCACGTTACTAGCATGCTAAAAAAAATGGAGGTACCTCGCGCTTTCTGGGCCCGACACGTGCCTCATGGGCAAAATCCAGCTTGCCTCCACATACAAAATTTCACTTCATACAATTGCCTAACTGTTTTGAAAATTTTCAAAACTTTATCAAATGGAGCACGAAAATACATTGATTTTTGCGGTACGCCGCTCTACTATGTGGTTGCTTAAAGCTAATAAACAATCAAGAATAAACGAGTAATCAGGCGTACTCCCGGCTTGTTAAACTTCGGGTTGTGACCACGGACCCTGCCATTTGGCGCTCGCTGGAAGGAATGACCTGAATTGATTCGTACAACTTCTCATGATTTTGAACATCTGAATCATATCTCCTTGATATGAGCGGTGACTCATATATGAAATATTTAACAGCTGCAGTTTTTCTTCATATGGTAGTTCACCGATTTCAGGAATTAAGCGAGCGGCCCTTCTTTGTCCCTTCCTATCCTTCCTTATCAGTTTCATAGACATGTGACTCCATACCACGTTTCCATATTCCAATATTGGTCGTATATTCACCTTATACAGTGTCAGAATCATGCTTTCATTTCTGGTTGAAAATTCCCCGAGTCAATAAAGAACTAGGTTGACTTTCACCACTGTCCTTGTGTGGCGCTGAAATGTAAGTTTAATATCAACTAGGACGCCTAGATATCTTCCCCCTCGGCGACAGCCATGGCTGATTGCCCGAGCCGATAAGGCTGTACTTCAAGTGGCCCACCAAGATGCATGACCTTGCGCATAAGTGCAACTGCCACTTATCTGACCAAGTCTCCATCTCCTCCAGATCAGCGTGCATTGCATCATAATCGTCTGTAGTGTCTGCATGCCGTATATATTGAAGTCATCGACATATTTAATTTCGTCCATCCACTTCATTTTGCAAATAATTTATGAATAATACAAAAAACACAGGGCCGAGCACAGAACCTTTGCGAAATTCCACTTAAAATACTGAACCATGAAGAACCCTCTCTGTTGACCAGCACACTCTGTTTCCTGTCATTCAAAAAGCATTTGATCCATTCAAGTACATTACATATGATGTCAACACTAGAAGCTTTCATAGTAATTTGCAATCGGTTACACAAACAAACGCTTTTCAATAACCACATAAGCAACGTCTCCTCCTCCTTTTCCATCCAACATTCGTGTCCAATCTTCCCAGGTCTCCACAAACTTAAGTTAGCGCATGACCTCCGAGGAACAAATACATGCATGACATCTCACAAACAGATTCTTGGGTATCATGTGCTTAACTCGGGTAAGGCGGGTGGGAGGGGGGGAGGGGTGGATGCCATCCCCTCGGTTTTCTGGAATAACTCGCGTAGTTTTGAAATGATTTCCATGAAACTTTCAGTACCCTACTTTTAAAAATTTGACACATAATCTGAAAAATTTAAATTTCTAACCCACATGACCTGTGACCTATGACCTGTTTGTCAAGGTCATGTCAGGCGCAACTGGCGTCCCGCAGTATCGATGCTTGTAACTTGTGCTGTTTCCGAGTGTTTGTTGTTCAGAAGCATATGCAAAGGTGTTTCCAGGTGACAGTTGTAGTTTCCACTGAGATTGTGACCTCGATTTACTTTTTCAGAGGTCAAATGAGGTCATTGACCTCCGATGACCTCATATTACTTTTTTTTGGCTTCTGGCGGTTTCTAGGACAATTTGTGACGCTGATTTCAAATTTGGGATCCATTTAAGATAATTATATGTTCCATTGGGGTCATGCGAATCCACAGGTCAACCGAGGTCATTGAACTCAGATGACCTGACATAACCTTTTTGGAATTTGACAGTTTTAGGACATTTTGTGACGCTGATTACGAATTTGGCACCTATTAAGCATTATGATATGCTCATTCACGATTCTAGCTCGATACAATTCAATTTATACGCATTTTCAATTTTGATGACTTTTGGGTCATTGACACGACCTGAGGTCACCTAATGACCCAATACCTTAAAATCGGGTATCAGCTATCAGCGGCTTCCTCTCGTCACAAGCAACACCCTTTCTTTGAATCGAAGCTCTAGCTCAATTAGGGGCGACACGCTAAGGAGGGGGGGGGGGGGGTCTACTAACCCACCCTACCCGAACACTTAGTGATTTTGCCCTACCCGGACGAGGGTTAATGCTACTGGCTCTCATAACCGTTTCCGAAGTTTGAGGATAGTGTGCAGTGCGTGAATTATTGCTACTGTTCTGCAGATGAATCGATTGTTGTCCTATTTTTTAATTCACCACCATTCTACTACGCCCCTGGAAGCT
>JAXIVJ010008335.1:10000-56106 GCA_036785665.1 Chirona hameri
TATTATTAAGACTCATACTGTCATGAGCATACGCATTATTAAGACTCATACTGTCATGAACATACGTATTATTAAGACTCATACTGTCATGAACATACGTATTATTAAGACTCATACTGTCATGAGCATACGCATTATTAAGACTCATACTGTCATGAACATACGTATTATTAAGACTCATACTGTCATGAACATACGTATTATTAAGACTCATACTGTCATGAACATACGTATTATTAAGACATCATACTGTCATGAGCATACATATTATTAAGACTCATACTGTCATGAGCATCCGCATTATTAAGACTCATACTGTCATGAACATACGTATTATTAAGACTCATACTGTCATGAACATACGTATTATTAAGACTCATACTGTCATGAACATACGTATTATTAAGACTTATACTGTCATGAACATACGCATTATTAAGACTCATACTGTCATGAACATACGTATTATTAAGACTCATACTGTCATGAACATACGTATTATTAAGACTCATACTGTCATGAGCATACGCATTATTAAGACATCATACTGTCATGAGCATACGCATTATTAAGACTCATGCTGTCATGAGCGTACGTATTATTAAGACTCATACTGTCATGAACATACGTATTATTAAGACTCATACTGTCATGAACATACGTATTATTAAGACTCATACTGTCATGAACATACGTATTATTAAGACTCATACTGTCATGAGCATACGTATTATTAAGACTCATGCTGTCATGAACATACGTATTATTAAGACTCATACTGTCATGAGCATACGTATTATTAAGACTCATGCTGTCATGAACATACGTATTATTAAGACTGATACTGTCATGAACATACGTATTATTAAGACTCATACTGTCATGAACATACGTATTATTAAGACTCATACTGTCATGAAGTTACGTATTATTAAGACTCATACTGTCATGAACATACGCATTATTAAGACTCTTGTTTATCGTGTGT
This sequence comes from Chirona hameri, assembly GCA_036785665.1. Lineage (NCBI taxonomy): Eukaryota > Metazoa > Arthropoda > Thecostraca > Balanomorpha > Balanidae > Chirona > Chirona hameri. Next base: position 10,989 of record JAXIVJ010008335.1, read on the forward strand.
GATTGTTGTAACAGCTTCCCGAATCATGTCATACAGGATACGGTTAAGGTGCCATCCACGTAGCATCGAGACATTGCTACGCGAATTTGGGTTTTATTCCACATAGTTTGTTAATGACACATGCGCTTTTAAAATCGACAACCCAAACTCGAGTGATGGTGTACATAGTGCCATGAAATGAAGCCTTCTTGAATACATGTTGGTGTCAGTAGTGGATCCAGCCCCCCCCCCCCCCTGGTAGGGGCTGAAGCCCCCTGCCTTAGAAAACGGCGCCCTCGTGCACCGCGGCGCCAAGGCGCCGCGGTGCCGTTCTTGCAACGGATCTGCCGGCTCCGAAGGCGCCGTATCGTTCTCGGGAAGCTGCCAGGGCGCCCTTGTGTCTACCGACAGCGTCGTAGCACTCATGAAAGGCACCTTGGCACCCTCAGAAGACAGCTTGCCGCCCTCACAACGCATTATGCCGCCCTCAGAAAGTACATCGCCGCCCTCGGAAGGCATTATGCCGCCCTCGGAAGGCATCATGCCGCCCTCGGAAGTAATGCTGCCCTCGGAAGGCATCATGCCGCCCTCGGAAGTAATGCTGCCCTCGGAAGGCATCATGCCGCCCTCGGAGGGCATCATGCCGCCCTCGGAAAACATCGTGTCGCCCTCGGAATACATGTTGCCGCCATCGGAGTGCATTATGCCGCCCCCGGAAGATGTCTTGTCGCCCTTTGAAGGCATCTTACCGCCCTCAGAGCGCAATATGCCGCCCTCGGAAGGCATCTTGCCGCGCTCAGAGCGCATTATGTCGCTCTTGGAAGGCATCATGCCACCCTCGGAAGACATCTTGCCGCCTTCGGAACGCATATTGCCGCCCTCATATGGCATTATGCCGCCCTTGGAAGGCATCATGCCCTGTTCAGAGTTCAGAGAGCATTATACCGTCCTCGGAAAGCATCATGTCGCCCTCGGAAGGCATCTTACCGCCCTCAAAGCACATGATGCCGCCCTCTAAGTGCAATATGCCGCCCTTGAAAGGGGGGGGGGGGGGTGGGGTGTCAGGCGAGGGTTAAAATTAATGTTGAAGGTGAACTATTTCCTTTAATAGGCTAGGCCTAAATACATCAGACTTCTTTACGCTGCAGGGTTGGGCTTTGTATATGAGATGGTCTGGGGTGTCTGGAGGTGACAGGCGACAGCCACCCCCCCCCCCCCCCGTAGGGCTGCAGCGCAGAGCAAATGTGAGCGGAGTGTTTAAACATGGGTCCCTGCAACAGTAATTGCTGTTTGGTTAGGTTTGATTACGTTATTATTGGTGACGTGAGACATCATAGCTTTAGTAATACTGGTACACTTTTCAGTCCGTCATAATAATACCGTCAGCTGACTGCCCTTCTTCTATTAGGGACCTCAAGAAGAACCGTAACCTAGGTAACTACTGAACAGAATTACTGAACTATTACCGCGCTTCCTACATCCAGCCTACCTCGGTCATAACGGTACCTATTAGCAGTTTTGTTCTGTTTCTGTTCTATCAATGTTCTAGCGAAGTCAACTTTTAGGATAAATATTACATAACTATTTCATGTGTTGCAAATATTCTTGCCGTGACCTAGCCGGGACTCAAATTGACCTGTCTGTTAGCACGCTGTGACCTCTGAGCTAGGTCAGCTGCCGGGACCGGAGCTGTGACCAAGAAATTATAATTTTCTGCATCTCTAGTGTCAATGTCATCAATGATGTGAAAACATTTGTTTTTATCTGTCATCCCAATCCTCCATGGCATGAGCTTTATTATATTAATTTACTTTGGCTTGAATTCAGTGTTGCGGAATTCAATAACTACAAGTGAATGTTACATCTATATTGTCATCAACCTTGATTAAACTATGGGGTTTGTGGTATTTATTTGTTTGTTTATTTGTTTATTTATTGACAATGAGCAACAGGCATTCACCCAATTACAGCTCAAGTCAAGTAATTAAAACACGCGACGACACGACAGCAGCAGACACACGCACACAGTTGAAAACAGACGAGGCAAATATGATAACGAAAATGTGATTCTAAAATAGAACAAAAGTTCATAAAACAGTAAATATGAATACGTTAAAAATAAACATAGGTGAACAATAGTTCACAGGCATGCTTTGAGGCTACGCAGACCTAAGAAAACGCTTGTAAAAGAACACATAAGATCGGTAAATGAGAAAACTCCAGCAGTAAAATAAGAGTAATAAAACTCGCATGCTCACATCACACACGCCCACACACAATCCCAACTCATCGCCACCAGTGTTGTGCAGCCTATACCGCCATACTCTTGACATATGATTTCACCTGCATTCTAAAAGCTCCTAAGGTATCATTGAAAGGGTCGGATGCAGGACAGGCAGACAGGAATAGGTTGGTGTTGCGAGGCGCCCGCGCAAAGACGGAACGTTTAACAGTTTCCACTCTAGCGAATGGGACGTGCAGGATTGTGTGCGATGCTGCGCGGGTATGCCGTGTTGATATTTGCAAGGAAAAGCTTTGAAGAAGCAAAGAAGACTCGATCCGTCCTGAGAAGGTTCTATGTACAAATAGTATGTCATACTGCACTCTTCTCTGAGCAAGCGAGGCGATATTAAAAGACTGTAAAAGATCTGAATATGAATATGAGGGTGAGTGTGAATGGTGAAGGGTATGGACATGTGACTCGAGCCAGATAAGAAACTTGTGTTGGACGCGGTCCAACCGATCGAGCTGTGTTGCTGCTGCACCTTCCCATATTACACATCCGTACTCGAGTATGGAGCGCACGTTACCGAAATATGCTGCCAATATTGGCTCCCGTTTCAAGGCGCCGCGAGCACAACCAGTCTGAAGGGATCTCATCATCACACCCAGTGCTCTGTTTGCCTTGGTAACCGTGAAGTTGATGTGGTCTCTAAATGTGAGCTTAGCGTCTAGCCATACTCCAAGGTCACGGATTGAAGATACGTGTTCCAAGGGTGTTTCATTGATTTTGTAAGTCACTGAAATGGGAGATCGTTTCAAAGTCATAGTGAATGACTTACATTTTGTCGGATTGAGATTAAGTTTCCAGTCAGCAGACCACTGGCAAAGACTGTCCAGATCCCTTTGCAGCAAAAGTGAGTCGTTCGTGGTTGAAATTTTGTGATACAATTTGACATCATCGGCAAATAGCAAACAATTGGTCGTAATTTTGTCAGGCAAGTCGTTAACGTACAAAGCGAAAAGTAATGGCGATAGAATGCTTCCTTCAGGTGTTCCAGAGACCACGTTTGTCCAGTCGGAGCACCTTCCATTTACAACGACTCGTTGTTTGCGGTTTTTTAGATAGGTCGAGAGCCATTTTAGCACGGTGCCCGATATGTGATATGAGTGGTGCAGCTTGTGAAGTAGCAATGTATGGTTTACGCTTTGAAAGGCCGCTGAGTAGTCCGTGTATATTACATCTGTTTGGCCGCTGTGTGATATGGACTCCCAAGCTGTTTTTAGAAGACAAGCTAAATTTGTTTTACATGAGCAGTGCGGAAGGAAGCCGTGTTGTGAATGTGTCAAGACAGGTTTAACGTGATTTAGAAGATTGCTGTATACTACTCTTTCCAGGATTTTCCCTAGTAGTGGCAGGAGGGACACTGCTCGATTTAAATTCTTTTTCCATGCAATTCCGTCACTCTTTGACTTGTTTTCTTTACCCTGCTTTGATCGTGTTTTCTGTCAGCTTTGTTTAGAGCCAATGCCTGGTTGAATTCCTTTGCTCTGAAAATTAGTTGTATTGTATACATCATCGGGTCTCCCCACAATTGATTGGGTTATTCTTAGACCCTCGTCACATAGAAGGCAGACATGGTTCATATACATGACTTTACATGACTAATCGTTCATCTAATCTGCCACTGCACTGCAGGCTTATACTCTTTGCACAATTCTACCTTAAACACAAATTTACATAGACTCATTCGAGACAGTCAATCGAGCAGATAATCTACAGTTACTCGGTGCTGCGAAGCGACTTGCGGACGTGTGACTTAAAGAGCCTCTGGGACATACCGGACACTCCTCGGTTGATGGCAAGCTCGTTATACTGCTTAGCAGCGCGGTACATGTACTTCCTCTTACCGTGATTCGACTTTACACGAGACAGGGCGAGGTTATTTGACTGCCTGGTATCACGGCGAGCAATTTCATGGTTGTACACCAGTGACGAACGGATAACGTCAGGTTTTCCGGTCGTCAGTATGCTATGCATCAAACAGAGGTCGAAGTACATCACGTATTGATGCGCCGATAGCCAGGCTAGTTCCTCGATAACATCAGAGATGTGGTCGTATTTTCTTCGTCCTGATAGCACTCGGGCAGCGAAGTTGAACACTTTTTGGAATTTCGATATGTGAGTAAGGTTCGCACTGCCATAGACCTGTGCACAGTATCTCACATGGGAGAACACCAGCGCATCGATGATCTTTGGTAGAACACTCGGTGGGAGAACCTGCTTGGCATTCAGTATGCCTATGAGTATGCCGGTACATTTACCTACCACATGAGAAATATGATCCTCATAGGACAGATAAGGGTCCATGATAACTCCGAGGTTCTTAACTGTTTTGGAGCACTGCAGCGTTTGTTCCATAAACACGATGGACACTGGGTCCTTGAACTGACAGATTTGGCGGCGGTCCCCACACAACAACAGCTCGGTTTTACTGGCGTTCACCAACATACCATTCTGCATGAACCACGTGCACATCACATCCAACACCGACTCCAGTGACCGCTTCATTTCATCCAGCCTAGCGCGAGGGACCGTGATGGCCAACTGGCTATCGTCGGCGTAGCGCACGACGGTGACGCGGAAGCCGTTGATGTAATGTGGGATGAAACATGCGATGTCATTGCTGAAGATGTTATATAATAATGGACCCAGGCACGAACCTTGTAATATGCCGATTGTGATGTCGCGAGGTTCTGAAAGCGTCTGTCCCACTCTAACGCGTTGAGTATGACCTTCTAGAAAGCTTTGGATCCAACCCGTTGATATTTGAAGCTGTCGCAGCTTGGCTAGCAGCATGGAATGGTCCACCACATCAAAACAGCGACTCAGGTCAATCAGAGTAAGAAGAGTTACTTCAGAGTCGTCCATGCCTTGCAATATTGTATCAGTAATGGTTAAAAGAGCGGTGCATGTCGAATGTTTTTCCATAAAACCCTGTTGATCAGAGCTAAAAAAAACCGTGATGCACCAGGTATGAAGTGAGCTGATGATATACTAGCTTTTCTACAAGCTTACAAATGGTTGGGACGATTGTGACGGGCCTGAAATTCGATGCCTCAGATGGGTCGTTCCTTTTGTGAATGGGTATAACTATGGCACGCTTCCAACTGGACGGAACCGTTTCAGTCACAAGGCTGGTATTGATTATCTGTAGAATAATTTTGCCAATAACCGGAAAACAAAGCTTTAAAATTTGCACAGGGATGTCACCTTCCACACCCGTATCTTTGTTATGCATAGAGAACAAGGCGCGTTGCACCTGTTTTAAAGTGACGGGGATTATATTCAGAGCCCCAGTGTTCACACGTGGGAGACGGACATGCAACTCCTCGCGGTTTGACTGTTGATACTGAGTGGTGACTAGATCTCGCGTCTCTGTACCTACTGAAGTAAAGTAGCTATTCATCTCGTCTGGTGTCAGGTTCTCAGGTTGGGTGGGCGGACCGCAATTGGGAGCTATTACTGGCTGCAGCAGCCGGAACAATGAGGAGGAGGGTGTGCTGTTGATTCGCTCGGTAATGCTATCCCGCGTGTCCCTATGGATGGCCCGTTTGACCTGCGTATTAAGTCGACGGTAAGCCCCTCTGTCAGTCCCTGCCCTAGCCTCCCTGCGTTGACTCATTAAGTCCCGTGTATCGTCGCTAATCGGCGGTGGAGCAGGATTACGCACGCGGTATCTGCGGATGGGGGCGTGAGCATCGAGTATGCGGTTCATTTCAGCTGAGAAGCAATTCCACTGATCCTCACAGGTGTCCTCCCGCCTGACAACTGCACGCCAATCTACATCACTGACATTAGACACTAGCGCCACCTTGTCTAACCTACGCCAATTGCGACCTGTGCGATACATGGGTCTGGACCTGGTGCGAGGTATGACAGTGGTAATCGTTACACGGTGATGGTGGGATGTGTAATCACAAGGTTGAATCGAACACACAGGCGGATTAGGTCCCTGGCCCAGCGCGTCAGACATCAGAACCACATCAAGCACAGACCTGGTGTCACCGCGGTGAAAGGTGGGCTCCTGCACCAGGTTGCCTAGTCCGTATCTCTCTAGCTCCAGGAGACGCTGATAAGCTGCTGGATTCGTCTGAGCATCGGCGTTAAGGTCTCCAGCCAATATAATCCTCTTTGAAGGATGAGCAGAGATGATGGACTGCAGCTGTTCTTCGATGAGGTTGAAGTCGTTGTGGATCTGCGCTGGTGAGGTAGATGGAGGCCTGTAGATGCAGCCTATAATGGTCGATCGTTGTTTGTTTAGCTTGACATTGAGCCAGAGAGACTCGTTGTGCGACGAAGTGCTGGTAGGTACCGATTTGCTAATATTGGTTGCTTGCAGGGAGTCCTTGATGAATATTGCAACTCCTCCACCGGATTTTTTTGCGACCGATGTGTCTGTCATGTCGAAAAACGTTGTACCCGGGGAGATTGATGAAATTGTCGGGAGTGCGGGTCTTCAGATTCGTCTCTGTGAAGCACAGAAGGTCAGCATCCCGTTGTTGTAGCTCGGCTCTAATGTCAGAGATCTTGGGGAGCAGCGACTGGATGTTGAGCAGCTCCATGGTGATCCTGGCTGTCGCTGGTGCCGCGCTGGGTAGGTCACACGCTGGTGACGAGGTCTCCCGTCTGCCCGGTGTCGATCCCCGCTCCGTCAGTCGCATAGGAGTTATCAGACAGCGCTCTCTGGGTGGCCTAGCGCCAGGTTGACGGCAGTCGAGACGACTCGACACGAAGACGCCGATCGCTGACTCGGTATTAGGCAGCGCACTGGTGAAGCGTTCATGCAGTTCTAGTTCCAGATCTCGGAGGGCGCCACTGTCCGCACCGGGCGAGTCTGGCCGGTTGCATGGTCTCTGGGCCATGGTTAGGCGACGAGGGCGGCTAAGGGTCCGGGCGGGTCTCGGGCCCTGTGCCGGGGCTGGCTCCGCACGGCCGGCAGCTGGTGCGTCGGTTCGGGCCGGGCGGTCGCCCCGTCGGTGGTCCGTCTCATGTGTTGGTTGGCGATCTACACGACGGGGCGACGAGGCCCCAGCGTCGGGAGCAGTCGGCTGGATGCCGCTCCCTCCACGCCCCGTACCGGTGGCGCGTCCATGGCTGATTGTGATGACCCCTGTTCCGGAGGCGGATTCAGGGCCGGTGAGGGGGATCAGAGCGCGGCCGTGGTTCAGGCGTCGTTGATGTTCATCGTCGATGGCGTAACGACGACGTGCCTGAACGCGGTGGCCGGCTCTTCTCCCCCTGCGGTGCCGCCTTACGCCGCCTCTGCCCGGGTGGGCACCGGGTGGCGAGTGACGGAGGGTCGGAGTAGTTCCCTGGTCCGGCGCGCGGGCTGCTGTCGACGCCGACGGTAGGCTGGAGACGGTAGGGGAGTGTCCGGCCTTGTGATTGGTTGAGACGGCGGTGGTAGATTCTCCCGGGAACGGTAGAATATAGTTTCGGCGAGCGAGGCCCATGGCCAAAATTGAAAATACTAAACGAGGATAAAAATATAAAACACGAAAGGAAAGAAGCACGAAAATCACTTCGGGCAGTCTGAAAACACTACTTGCTTTAGCAAGTAGTGTTTTACTTGCTTTAACGAGACAAATCTTGCAGGTGGCCGAAACTTAAAACCGCGCGAAATCACTAGAAAGCGGAGGAGCAACGCGGGCGGCTGCCGGTGGAGGCGCTCAGCTCCCAGCTCTCTCCCAGTTACCCTGGGTATAAAAGTTACCATGGTTGACGGTACCAAATGTCCAAATATCTCATGGGCAGACTAAGATATTAAGGTGTGTGTCAGTTGTACGGAGGTTATTGCATTTTACATCAAGATTAATTTGATTTTCACTTGCCAGGCCAAGTTTAGACTTCATCCATGTAAATTATGTCTTCTGTTGCATGCATCAAGAGGAAACCATTCTGGCTGATTCTGCTCTAGTTAACATTGAAACCCAGTTATATGCTTAATTTGAATTGCTTATGGTCAAATATTTTGAAATATGTTTTTTAATTAAATTATATTTTACAAATAGGTTATTGTGCACAATATAGGATTATATAAAATATCATAATTTCACATTACAAATATTTAACAGTTTCACAAGAAGCCACCAGCTGCCAGCGGCAGCCATTAGCTCACATTGATACCCACCGGTACCAGTGTGAGTGGGGCTGACGTCACCAAAACCAGCAGCTCACATTGATACCCACCGGTACCAGTGTGAGTGGGGCTGACGTCACCAAAACCAGCAGCTCACAGTATTGCTACCCACCGGTACCAGTGTGAGTGGGGCTGGCGTCACCAAAAACAGCAGCTCACAGTATTGATACCCACCGGTACCAGTGTGAGTGGGGCTGACGTCACCAAAACCAGCAGCTCACATTGATACCCACCGGTACCAGTGTGAGTGGGGCTGGCGTCACCAAAACCAGCAGCTCACAGTATTGCTACCCACCGGTACCAGTGTGAGGGGGGCTGGCGCCACCAAAACCAGCAGCTCACATTGATACCCACCGGTACCAGTGTGAGTGGGGCTGGCGTCACCAAAAACAGCAGCTCACATTGATACCCACCGGTACCAGTGTGAGTGGGGCTGGCGTCACCAAAACCAGCAGCTCACAGTATTGCTACCCACCAGTACCAGTGTGAGTGGGGCTGGCGTCAGCAAAACCAGCAGCTCACAGTATTGATACCCACCGGTACCAGTGTGAGCGGGGCTGGCGTCACCAAAACCAGCAGCTCACATTGATACCTGCACCGGTACCAGTGTGAGTGGGGCTGGCTGGTGTCACCAAAACCAGCAGCTCACAGTATTGATACCCACCGGCACCAGTGTGAGTGGGGCTGGCGTCACCAAAACCAGCAGCTCACAGTATTGCTACCCACCGGTACCAGTGTGAGTGGGGCTGGCGTCACCAAAACCAGCAGCTCACAGTATTGATACCCACCGGTACCAGTGTGAGTGGGGCTGGCTGGTGTCACCAAAACCAGCAGCTCACAGTATTGATACCCACCGGTACCAGTGTGAGTGAGGCTGGCGTCACCAAAACCAGCAGCTGATATTGATACCCACCGGTACCAGAGTGAGTGGGGCTGGCGTCACCAAAACCAGCAGCTCACATTGATACCCACCGGTACCAGTGTGAGTGGGGCTGGCGTCACCAAAACCAGCAGCTCACAGTATTGATACCCACCGGTACCAGTGTGAGTGGGGCTGGCGTCACCAAAACCAGCAGCTCACAGTATTGATACCCACCGGTACCAGTGTGAGTGAGGCTGGCGTCACCAAAACCAGCAGCTCATATTTATACCCACCGGTACCAGAGTGAGTGGGGCTGGTGTCACCAAAACCAGCAGCTCACATTGATACCCACTGGTACCAGTGTGAGTGGGGCTGGTGTCACCAAAACCAGCAGCTCACAATATTGCTACCCACCGGTACCAGTGTGAGTGGGGCTGGCGTCACCAAAACCAGCAGCTCACATTGATACCCACCGGTACCGGTGTGAGTGGGGCTGGCTGGTGTCACCAAAACCAGCAGCTCACAATATTGCTACCCACTGGTACCAGTGTGAGTGGGGCTGGTGTCACCAAAACCAGCAGCTCACAATATTGCTACCCACCGGTACCAGTGTGAGTGGGGCTGGCGTCACCAAAACCAGCAGCTCACAATATTGCTACCCACCGGTACCAGTGTGAGTGGGGCTGGCGTCACCAAAACCAGCAGCTCACAGTATTGCTACCCACCGGTACCAGTGTGAGTGGGGCTGGCGTCACCAAAACCAGCAGCTCACAGTATTGCTACCCACCGGTACCAGTGTGAGTGGGGCTGGCTGGTGTCACCAAAACCAGCAGCTCACAGTATTGATACCCACCGGTACCAGTGTGAGTGGGGCTGGCGTCACCAAAACCAGCAGCTTACATTGATACCCACCGGTACCAGTGTGAGTGGGGCTGGCGTCACCAAAACCAGCAGCTTACAGTATTGATACCCACCGGTACCAGTGTGAGTGGGGCTGGCGTCACCAAAACCAGCAGCTCACATTGATACCCACCGGTACCAGTGTGAGTGGGGCTGGCGTCACCAAAACCAGCAGCTCACAGTATTGATACCCACCGGTACCAGTTTGAGTGGGGCTGGCGTCACCAAAACCAGCAGCTCACAGTATTGATACCCACCGGTACCAGTGTGAGTGGGGCTGGCGTCACCAAAACCAACAGCTCACAGTATTGATACCCACCGGTACCAGTGTGAGTGGGGCTGGCTGGTGTCACCAAAACCAGCAGCTCACAGTATTGATACCCACCGGTACCAGTGTGAGTGGGGCTGGCGTCACCAAAACCAGCAGCTTACATTGATACCCACCGGTACCAGTGTGAGTGGGGCTGGTGTCACCAAAACCAGCAGCTCACAGTATTGATACCCACCGGTACCAGTGTGAGTGGGGCTGGCGTCACCAAAACCAGCAGCTCACAGTATTGATACCCACCGGTACCAGTGTGAGTGGTGCTGGCGTCACCAAAACCAGCAGCTCACAGTATTGCTACCCACCGGTACCAGTGTGAGTGGGGCTGGCGTCACCAAAACCAGCAGCTCACAGTATTGCTACCCACCGGTACCAGTGTGAGTGGGGCTAGCGTCACCAAAACCAGCAGCTCACAGTATTGATACCCACCGGTACCAGTGTGAGTGGGACTGGCGTTACCAAAACCAGCAGCTCACAGTATTGCTACCCACCGGTACCAGTGTGAGTGGGGCTTGGTGTCACCAAAACCAGCAGCTCACAGTATTGATACCCAACGGTACTAGTGTGAGTGGGGCTGGCGTCACCAAAACCAGCAGCTCACAGTATTGCTACCCACCGGTACCAGTGTGAGTGGGGCTGGTGTCACCAAAACCAGCAGCTCACAGTATTGATACCCACCGGTACCAGTGTGAGTGATGCTGGCGTCACCAAAACCAGCAGCTCACAGTATTGCTACCCACCGGTACCAGTGTGAGTGGGGCTGGCGTCACCAAAACCAGCAGCTCACAGTATTGCTACCCACCGGTACCAGTGTGAGTGGGGCTAGCGTCACCAAAACCAGCAGCTCACAGTATTGATACCCACCGGTACCAGTGTGAGTGGGGCTGGCGTTACCAAAACCAGCAGCTCACAGTATTGCTACCCACCGGTACCAGTGTGAGTGGGGCTTGGTGTCACCAAAACCAGCAGCTCACAGTATTGATACCCACCGGTACCAGTGTGAGTGGGGCTGGCGTCACCAAAACCAGCAGCTCACAGTATTGATACCCACCGGTACCAGTGTGAGCATGGGGCTGGCGTCACCAAAACCAGCAGCTCACATTGATACCCACCGGTACCAGTGTGAGTGGGGCTGGCGTCACCAAAACCAGCAGCTCACAGTATTGCTACCCACCGGTACCAGTGTGAGTGGGGCTGGCGTCACCAAAACCAGCAGCTCACAGTATTGATACCCACCGGTACCAGTGTGAGTGGGGCTTGGTGTCACCAAAACCAGCAGCTCACAGTATTGCTACCCACCGGTACCAGTGTGAGTGGGGCTTGGTGTCACCAAAACCAGCAGCTCACAGTATTGATACCCACCGGTACCAGTGTGAGTGGGGCTGGCGTCACCAAAACCAGCAGCTCACAGTATTGCTACCCACCGGTACCAGTGTGAGTGGGGCTTGGTGTCACCAAAACCAGCAGCTCACAGTATTGATACCCACCGGTACCAGTGTGAGTGGGGCTAGCGTCACCAAAACCAGCAGCTCACAGTATTGCTACCCACCGGTACCAGTGTGAGTGGGGCTGGCGTCACCAAAACCAGCAGCTCACAGTATTGATACCCACCGGTACCAGTGTGAGTGGGGCTAGCGTCACCAAAACCAGCAGCTCACAGTATTGATACCCACCGGTACCAGTGTGAGTGGGGCTGGCGTCACCAAAACCAGCAGCTCACAGTATTGATACCCACCGGTACCAGTGTGAGTGGGGCTAGCGTCACCAAAACCAGCAGCTCACAGTATTGCTACCCACCGGTACCAGTGTGAGTGGGGCTGGCGTCACCAAAACCAGCAGCTCACATTGATACCCACCGGTACCAGTGTGAGTGGGGCTGGCGTCACCAAAACCAGCAGCTCACAGTATTGCTACCCACCGGTACCAGTGTGAGTGGGGCTGGCTGGTGTCACCAAAACCAGCAGCTCACAGTATTGATACCCTCCGGTACCAGTGTGAGTGGGGCTGGCGTCACCAAAACCAGCAGCTTACATTGATACCCACCGGTACCAGTGTGAGTGGGGCTGGTGTCACCAAAACCAGCAGCTCACAGTATTGATACCCACCGGTACCAGTGTGAGTGGGGCTGGCGTCACCAAAACCAGCAGCTCACAGTATTGCTACCCACCGGTACCAGTGTGAGTGGGGCTGGTGTCACCAAAACCAGCAGCTCACAGTATTGATACCCACCGGTACCAGTGTGAGTGGGGCTGGCGTTACCAAAACCAGCAGCTCACAGTGTTGCTACCCACCGGTACCAGTGTGAGTGGGGCTTGGTGTCACCAAAACCAGCAGCTCACAGTATTGATACCCACCGGTACCAGTGTGAGTGGGGCTGGCGTCACCAAAACCAGCAGCTCACAGTATTGATACCCACCGGTACCAGTGTGAGCATGGGGCTGGCGTCACCAAAACCAGCAGCTCACATTGATACCCACCGGTACCAGTGTGAGTGGGGCTGGCGTCACCAAAACCAGCAGCTCACAGTATTGCTACCCACCGGTACCAGTGTGAGTGGGGCTGGCGTCACCAAATCCAGCAGCTCACATTGCTACCCACCGGTTTTGTGACCACTCACACCACTCATACTGGTACCGGTGGGTATCAATACTGTGAGCTGCTGGTTTTGGTGACGCCAGCCCCACTCACACTGGTACCGGTGGGTATCAATACTGTGAGCTGCTGGTTTTGGCGACACCAGCCCCACTCACACTGATACCGGTGGGTATCAATACTGTGAGCTGCTGGTTTTGGTGACGCCAGCCCCACTCACACTGGTACCGGTGGGTATCAATACTGTGAGCTGCTGGTTTTGGTGACGCCAGCCCCATGCTCACACTGGTACCGGTGGGTATCAATACTGTGAGCTGCTGGTTTTGGTGACGCCAGCCCCACTCACACTGGTACCGGTGGGTATCAATGTAAGCTGCTGGTTTTGGTGACGCCAGCCCCACTCACACTGGTACCGGTGGGTATCAATGTGAGCTGCTGGTTTTGGTGACGCCAGCCCCACTCACACTGGTACCGGTGGTGTCTCAATACTGTGAGCTGCTGGTTTTGGTGACGCCAGCCCCACTCACACTGGTACCGGTGGGTCTCAATACTGTGAGCTGCTGGTTTTGGTGACGCCAGCCCCACTCACACTGGTACCGGTGGGTATCAATACTGTGAGCTGCTGGTTTTGGTGACGCCAGCCCCACTCATACTGGTACCGGTGGGTATCAATACTGTGAGCTGCTGGTTTTGGTGACGCCAGCCCCACTCACACTGGTACCGGTGGGTAGCAATACTGTGAGCTGCTGGTTTTGGTGACGCTAGCCCCACTCACACTGGTACCGGTGGGTATCAATACTGTGAGCTGCTGGTTTTGGTGACGCCAGCCCCACTCACACTGGTACCGGTGGGTATCAATACTGTGAGCTGCTGGTTTTGGTGACGCCAGCCCCACTCACACTGGTACCGGTGCATGTATCAATGTGAGCTAATGGCTGCCGCTGGCAGCCGGCGGCTTCTTGTGAAACTGTTAAATATTTGTAATGTGAAATTATGATATTTTATATTATCTTATAGTGTGCACAATAACCTATTTGTAAATTATAATTTAATTAAAAAACATATTTCAAAATATTTGACCATAAGCATTTCAAATTAAGCATATAACTGGGTTTCAATGTCAACTAGAGAAGAATCAGCCAGAATGGTTTCCTCTTGATGCATGCATCAGAAGACACAATTTACATGGATGAAGTCTAAACTTGGCCTGGCAAGTGAAAATCAAATTAATCTTGATGTAAAATGCAATAACCTCCGTACAACTGACACACACCTTAATATCTTATGGTAATATATTACCAAATATCCATGAGATATTTTTACATTTGGTACCGTCAACCATGGTAACTTTTATATCCAGGGTAACTAATTTTCAGAGCAAAGGAATTCAACCAAGCATTGGCTCAAAACAAAGCTGACAGAAAACATGATCAAAGCAGGGTAAAGAACACAAGTCAAGGAGTGACGGAATTGCATGGAAAATGAATTGAAATACCACAAACCCCATAGTTTAATCAAGGTTGATGACAATATAGATGTAACATTCACTTGTAGTTATTGAATTCCACAACACTGAATTAATGCCAAAGTAAATTAATACAATAAAGCTCATGCCATGGAGGATTGGGATGACAGATAAAAACAAATGTTTTCACATTATTGACGACATTGACACTAGAGATGCAGAAAATGATAATTTCTTGGTCACAGCTCCGGTCACGGCAGCTGACCTAGCTCAGAGGTCACAGCGTGCTAACAGCCAGGTCAATTTGAGTTCCGGCTAGGTCACGGCAAGAACATTTGCAACACATGAAATAGTTATGTAATATTTATCCTAGAAGTTGACTTTGCTATGAACATTGATAGAGCAGAAACAGAACAAAACTGCTAATAGGTACCGTGATGACCGAGATAGGCTGGATGTAGGAAGCGCGGTAATAGTTCAGTAATTCTGTTCAGTAGCTCCCTAGGTTATGGTTCTTCTTGAGGTCCCTAATAGAAGAAGGGCAGTCAGCTGACGGTATTTTTATGACTGACTGAAAAGTGTACCAGTATTACTAAAGCTATGACGTCTCACGTCACCAATAATAACGTAATCAAACCTAACCAAACAGCAATTACTGTTGCAGGGACCCACGTTTATAACACTCCGCTCGCATTTGCGCTGCGCTGCAGCCCTACGGGGGGGGGGGGGGGGCTGTCGCCTGTCACCTCCAGACACCCCAGACCATATTATAGACAAAGCCAAACCCTGCAGCGTAAAGAAGTATGATGTATTTAGGCCTAGCAAATTAAGGGAAATAGTTCACCTTCAACATTAATTTTAACCCTCGCCTGACACCCCCCCCCCCCCTTCGAGGGCGGCATATTGCACTCTGAGGGCGGCAATATGCGTTCCGAAGGCGGCAAGATGTCTTCCGAGGGTGGCATGATGCCTTCCAAGAGCGGCATAATGCGCTCTGAGGGTGGCAGGATGCCTTCCGAGGGCGGCATATAGCGCTCTGGGGGCGGCAAGATGCCTTCAAAGGGCGACAAGACATCTTCCGGGGCGGCATAATGCACTCCGATGGCGGCAACATGTATTCCGAGGGCGACACGATGTTTTCCGAGGGCGGCATGATGCCTTCCGAGGGCAGCATAATTACTTCCGAGGGCGGCATGATGCCTTCCGCGGGCGGCATAATGCCTTCCGCGGGCGGCGATGTACTTTCTGAGGGCGGCATAATCGTTGTGAGGGCGGCAAGCTGTCTTCTGAGGGTGCCAAGGTGCCTTTCATGAGTGCTACGACGCTGTTGGTAGATACAAGGGCGCCCTGGCGGCTTCCCGAGAACAATACGGCGCCTTTGCAAGAACGGCACCGCGGCGTCTTGGCGCCGCGCCGCCCGAGGGTGCCGTTTTCTAAGGCAGGGGGCTTCAGCCCCTACGCCCCCCTGGATCCGCCACTGACACCAACATGTATTCAAGAAGGCTTCATTTCATGGCACTATGTACACCATCACTCGAGTTTGGGGTGTCGTTTTTAAAAGCGCATGTGCCATTAACAAACTATCTGCAATAAAACCCAAATTCGCGTAGCAATGTCTCGATGCTACGTGGATGGCACCTTAACCGTATCCTGTATGACATGATTCGAGAAGCTGTTACAACAATCACACACGATAAACATGAGTCTTAATAATACGTATGCTCATGACGTATGATGTTTTGGAAGCCATCGTACCCGTTCTTCAGCGGGGTGAGTAACTTATAACCTAGAACCATTGCACCAAAACAATACAGATAACCATCTCATGAAAGGCAAACGTATATTCCTTTCAGAGTTCCTTCACTATCTTTTCTCAAATAGAATGGTTGATCAGTGTTCATGTGAATAAACACCTTCCTATGTCTCTGCACAAAAGTCCTGGTTTTTAATCCGGAGGTCTCTGCTCCCTAATCCTGCTTGTCCAGTTCCTCGATGAATGTGAGGTCAGTGCCTTTCATCTTCTCTGCCATCCACTTGTCGAACTTGGCCGTCATCTCTGGGGTGAAGTGGTTCTTCCAGTCGCCGGTCTTGCCTTTCCTGATGAAGCTGCCGCGATCTTTGTGCATCATTACTCCATCCTTCATATGATCTGCGTTCACCCACGGGTTGTCCTTGAGGTTGTCGAAGTGCAGATGTTCGGCCAACTTGTCCACTTGCTCGTCCGAGTAGCACTTACCCAGGAAGGTGGCCACTTTCCTGATCTGTGACCTCAGATCTCGCTTCATGTCCTCGTAGAAGATGAAGCACATGTTGGGATTGTGACGCAGGTTCCAGGCCTCTATTATGTGCTTGATGGAGGGGCCCTCGATGAGATTACCGTCCATGAAGTACTCCATGAAGAGCTAACATGGTCAAACCAGGTGAGCTTTACTGAAAAAAACAGTTATAGGCAAAAAACATTGAGAAATACAAAGCAATAAGAGAAGATAAGAGACTGCTGATCCGTTTTAACTTACAACGCCTTGATTTAAACTCGTCTGGACCGCACTTACCTCCAGATCCCCCAGAAAATCGTGCATACGAAAAAGACGCATGTGGTAGTAGTAGGAGACGCAGACATCCTTTGGGTTCCTGGCCACGTAGACCACCTTGCAGATGTCCAGCAGACGCGGGTTGTTCATGGAGAACGGCAGATGCGACTTGACGAAGCGCGGAGACGGTCGGTTTGGATCCCCACCAATGGCCAACCAATTCATTGATTCAAGGCCACCCTCTTTAGCAGCGTCGGGTGGAGCCAGCTTTGCCGCCATTTCCTTGTCCATGATGCCTCCGAAATCCACAAAACTCCATCTGAAATGAACAAGGAAATCATCAGCGTTAAGGATGAATATACCATGGACTACCTCTATCCATAATAACTTGTACAATTGCAAGCAAATACAATCCTTCTATGAATCGTGAGCACTTGATAACTAAAAATACGCAAATTGTTTCGTCGCCTCCCGTAAGAGATAGGTATAACATGGCGGTACGCCAGTTAAATATAAATTGCATTGATTAGAGGGTAGTTCACTTTTATACCGGTTAACCTGTTCACCCATAGACATTTCTAGTGATGTTTACTTTTACAATTTCGAACATGCTTCGAAGATTGAGGATTTGAAGTAAGATGAAGACTCCTTTAATCAGAAGACCTTGATATATAAAATAGTAGAAGAAACGATCCCAAAGTAACAAGTTCCTTTAATCGAGTTTGTTGCATTCCGGGTAAGCAGGGCCTCGGCTAAGGAATTATCACTAGGGGGGGGGGGTAATTCGGAAAAAATGCTGCTAAGGCATATGGTTAAGCGTACCTATCCATAGGTACTGATACATTTTAAGTGTCATAATGACAAACATAAGTGTAAAAAAGAAATAAAATAGTACAATAATACAATAATGAAGCTAATTAAAGATGGTATATAAAAACAAGGCCATCAGCGATCCACACCTGCGATATCGATTTTTGAAAACGATTGGGGACCGAACAGGAACGGAGCGAAGGGGTCACCGGCGCTATAGCTTTACCAATACAACTAAATCGGTCGAAAATTAATACATTTCCTGAAGCAAGATCTAAGCAGCGTATACAAAGGAGAATTTCTTGTAATGCAGTTCTTAACCCTATTTTTAACTGGGGGGGAGGGGGCAGATTCCGCCACCCCATGTTTTGCCCAGACATCTCCCGAACGGCTAAGACCAGACCATGAAATTTTAGGATTTTTTTCTAGAATTAAATTCCGCATATGGACCGCTCCTGGTCACCGGTTGACCTCGGGTCACAACATAAGTTACCATTTTGGCCTATGGGAGAATGACGGTGTATCGCATAATGTTTTTTCTTCTTCCAGAAATCACTTAGATAAACTATTCTACCACCAACGCCTTCCCTTTAACCCACCGAAGGTAAGTTTGAACACAATCGGTCGGTAAACAACGAATACGTATTTGGACAGCTCGTTAAATCGATATTAACGCCTTTCCAGGTGAGCTGAGGTCAAACAGTGACCGGAGGGGGGGGGGGGGGGGGTCAAGTCTTTCGTTGTGCACTATCTATAGGCTGGTGGTAATATTTAGCCGTTGAAACGACTTCGGTAAGTGCTTTAAGAAAAAAGTTAGGCGGTGCCCAATATTTGACATTGCAGGCACTATTTCACCTCCTGAGGTCAAACGATTGACCTAAGCAATACATGATTTAATGGTTCGAATGCACTCATAGACACCAACATTTTGTATAAGTAGTGTTAACACAATCTGCCAGTAAACAACGAATGCGTATTTGGACGGCTTGTTAAATGGATATTAGGCCCTTTCCAGATGACCTGAGGTCAAACAGTGACCTCGATAGGGCAAGTCTTGCGTTGTGCACCTTCGGTGGGATAAAGGGAATGCGATGGTTGTAGAATGGGTTCTCTAAGTGATTTTTTTGGGAGAAATAATGCGGTACCCCGTCATTCTCCCATAGGCCATAATGGTAACTTATGTTGTGCCCTGAGGTGACCAGGAGAGGTCAGATTACTCGTTGTGCACTGTCCATAGTCTGATAGGAATATTTAGCCGTTGACACGACTTCGATAAGTACTTAAGGAAAAAGTTATGCGGTACCCGATATTTGACCTAGCGGGCACTCTTTGACCTCCCGAGGTTAAACGATTGACATCCGCGAGACATGCTTTCAGGTTTCTAATACACTCATAGACACCAACATTTAGCATACGTTTGAACACATCTGTACCACTCTAACCTCTTCAAAACTCTGCCGTAAACAATGTGCCCTACTCTCTGGGCGCACAGCCACCGGTCCGCTTGGTAGCAGTTGATCATCAGCGCCATCTACAATAGCTTCAGTTGTGGTACTCGCCGCTACTGATGACATTTCCTCATAGCGGAAACCAGGGACCTGACACGCAACATACCTGACCGGCATGATGGGCGATTTGGCGCCTTCGTAGTTCAGATCGTTGGCGAGCAGCCAGATCATCTCCTGACTCCAGGTGGTTCCGCACTTCGGAGGTGTCACAACCCAAACGTCACGTGGGTCCAAGGGATGGTTGTACATGTCCTCCATTTCCTTCTCAGTAACAGTTCCCGACATTTTGAAGCCCCAGTGGTTAGAGGACACCAGGCCATTTGGGTTGCCGAGAAAGTCCTTGGATATCTTCTTCTGAACATCATCTTTAAGCGGAATAATCTTGAAGGGAAAGGGAACTTGCTCTGCTGAACTCATCTGAAACGAAAGCCCCCATGATTTCGTTAGTGTGAAAGAAACAGGTTGTGTTGTGGCCAGGTCAATCGAAATCATGTCAAGACAGTGACTTCAGGAAGTAACAGCGACATATTAGGTTACCCGTACCGCAATATTTGCAATATACAAATATCGCGTATGTGCAAGCTAAGATTTCTTTTGCCCAGCTAGGTGAGTTGTAATGCATCCAAGTACCCTTTGTCCAGCTGAGTAAGCGTATAGACATTCAAGTCCCTTAGTCAAGGTAAGAAGGCTTCTAGACACCCAGGTGCCATTTTCCCAGTAGGCTGCACCCTGAGTGTCATATGTCCAGCTAGGTAAGGTAGACATTTGGACAAGCCGGTTTCCTTTGCCTACCTAAGCCTCCAGGGGCGTAGTAGAATGGTGGTGAATTAAAGATAGGACCAAAATCGATACATCTGCAGAACAGCAGCATTAATTCACGCACTGCACACTATCCTCAAATTTCGGAAAGGGTTATGAGAGCCTGGATCATTAACCACATGATACCCAAGAATCTGTTGTGAGATATCATGCATTTATTTGTTCCTCGGTGGTCAGGCGTTACTCAATATTTTGGGACCTGGGAAGATTGGACAACAATATTGGACGAAGAAGGAGGAGGAGTAGACGTTGCTGATATGGATTTTCGAAAAGCGTTTGTTTGTGTACCCCATTACAGATTACAAGGCAATTTTCAAGTGTTGACATCAAATGAAATGTACTTGCATGGATCAAATACTTCTTGAATGACAGAGTGCTGGTCAACAGAGCGGTCTGCATGGTGCAATATGTTAAGTGGAATTTCGCAAGGTTCTGTGCTCGGCCCTGTGCTTTTTGTATTATTCATAAATTATTTGCAAAATGAAGTGAATGGAAGTATTGAAATATGTCTATGATACCAATAAATACGGCATGCAGACACCATAGACTACCATGATGTAATGCAAGCTGATCTGGAGAAGATGAAGTATTGGTCAGAGAAGTGGCAGTTGCACTTGTGTGCAACGTTATGCATCTTTGTAGACCACTTTAAGTACAGCTTTATCGGCTCGGGCAATCAGTCATGGCTGTCGCCGAGGGGAAGGTGATCTAGGCGTCCTAGTTGATATTAAACTTAAATTTCATCACCACACAACGACAGTGGTGAAAGTCAACCATGTTCTAGATTGACTCAAGAGGGCATTTTCAACCAGAAATAAAAGCATGATTCTGACACTGTATAAGATTAATATACGACCAATCTTGGAATATGGAAACGTGGTATGGAGTCACATGTCTATGAAACTGATAAGGATAGGAAAGTGCAAAGAAGGGCCGCTCGCTTAATTCCTGAAGTCGGTGAACTACCATATGAAGAAAAACTGCAGCTGTTAAATATTTCATATGAGTCACCGCTCATATCGAGGAGATATGATTGAGATGTTCAAAATCATGAGAGGTTGTACGAATCAATTCAGGTCAGTTCTTCCAGCGAGCGCCAAATGGCAGGGTCCGTGGTCACAACCCGAATTTTAACAAGCCGGGAGTACGCCTGATTACTCTTTTATTCTTGATTGTTTATTAGCTTTAACCCCAGCCCTACGGGAGCTTTTTTCACCGACGAGGGTTAAGCAACCACAGATCGGATCCCATTTCCGGCTGTATTAAAGGCACACAAACACACACGCTCATGCATTCACCCATTGATACCTAAAATATGATGACAATGCCATAAATAACTCGCTTCCCCAAGTATTCATTGATTCCGAAAATGTCAATCAGTTGAAAAATAGCTTCGATGAATGGAAAGTGAAACAGCTCATGGGGCTAAACAGATTCTGGTCAGTAATGCGGTCCGGGGTCTAGAAATGGTGAAATATGTCGCATACAAAACTATCGGTGGTCATATTTGTCGCGGGGACATCCTTTCATTTTCGAGCTTTCTAAAGGTTCCATATTAGAGTTGCAAAATGCTGGTCCCAGCGTCCCAGCGCTGGGACCAGACCTAGTCACAGCCGTGACTGGAGCTGTGACTGGCCAGGCCAGCACCATAGGGTTAACATTCCAACGCTGTGACTAAAGTTGTGACTTGCCAGCTCATGCTATGACCAAAGATTTCGGATTTTCTGCACCTCTATTCCATATGCTGTTTATTTGTCAGGTGTTAGTCATTTCATTAAGGATGGTGGCCCAATGTGACCCAATGTGGCCCAATGTGGCCCAATGTGTCCCAATGTGACCCAATGTGACCCAATTAGACCCAATGTGACCCAATGTGACCCAATGTGACCCAATGTGACCCAATGTGACCCAATGTGACCCAATGTGACCCAATGTGACCCAATGTGACCCAATGTGACCCAATGTGGCCCAATGTGACCCAATGTGACCCAATGTGACCCAATGTGTCCCAATGTGACCCAATGTGACCCAATGTGACCCAATGTGACCCAATGTGCCCCAATGTGCCCCAATGTGGCCCAATGTGGCCCAATGTGGCCCAATGTGACCCAGTGTGGCCCAGTGTGGCCCAATGTGGCCCAGTGTGGCCCAATGTGGCCCAATGTGGCCCAGTGTGGCCCAGTGTGGCCCAGTGTGGCCCAGTGTGGCCCAATGTGACCCAGTGTGACCCAGCCCAGCCAAAGGACGGTCTGCTTTGGCGGTACAAAATTTAAATAGTTTGAATCGGATGACAATTTCCTCAACGGCAGTCTGCATAAGATACATCGCTCAATTTGTGACAGATAGCTGTCTTGAGTTTAACAATCGGCAGCCAAACGAAGAAACCAGGCGACAAAAACCGGGAGGAACTTGCATGTTGGCTGCATTCTTACTGAATGTGTATGTGTATGTGTATGTGTATGCGTATGCGTATGCGTATGCGTATGCGTATGCGTATGTGTGTGTGTGTGTGTGTGTATGTGTATGTGTATGTGTATGTGTATGTGTATGTGTATGTGTATGTGTATGTGTATGTGTATGTGTATGTGTATGTGTATGCGTATGTGTATGCGTATGTGTATGTGTATGCGTATGTGTAAGACGGCAGTGAAAGACTGTGCTGGAATCGCATTTTCACGAGCCGAGACATAAAAGTGTATCAGCTTAACAGCTCCGTTTCAAATTTCGGCTCTTAAATAAGAGGCCGAAAATTCCGTGTCAAATCCAGGTCTCCTCTTATCTATGGTCTATATAATTCGAATTATGTATATGGGAGATATCGCCCGAAGAAAATTAAAGCTTTGGGCGACATTAAAGAGATGCCTTAGGCTATAACTCGAAAACCGTTCGACGGACGGGGCTGAAAATGTTACAGCGTGAATCTACGGCCCAGATGACCTCGACACCTAGTTCAATCGAAATGCGAGAAGTAGGATGTTATGGTTTGGTCGATCTGACGTGGGCTACCCCGGATGGCCTCTGGTCACGTGACCTTGGTCACAGAGCGACTACAAGGCTGTTATTATATACCATTGAAAGCAGGTCGACGAGATAAGCAGAATGCCGTTTGTTTGAGCTCTCTAGCATAATCACGTGCAAAGTTATTACCAAAGACATGCTGTGCTGGTAAACATGTTTTTTTTCTTCAAAATACAAAAATATAAATACAATATTTTTAGAGAAAAAAAATATCACCATTTTTTAATATCGAAAGTATAGATGTCGATTATGGCATGGACACAATTCCGTTTTTTTGAATGGCCGCATGATAAATTCACGTGATTTAACCTGAGATCACGCGTTGAAATTCCAAAATTTTCGAATTTCCAACAAATTATTACATCATAATAATCTATTGTTACTGATGATTCTGAAGATATGTGGCATTATATGACTCGCATGATTTAGATAGGAGATATTGCCCGCTGAAAATTATAGTTTTGCTTGACATTACAAAAATTCCCGAGGCTGTAATTCGACAACCATTTGACGGACGGGGCTGAAAAGTTCACAGCGTGAATCTACAGCCTAGATAACCCCCACCACGTAGTTTTATCGACATATGAGATGTATGGTGTTATTTCGAGATATTTGGGTAGATCTGTCTTGGAATGCCCCAATTGCGCCCCCCCCCCTTCCAACGAAAAATCCGTAGGCAAGCGCGTGTTTTTCCCCGCCCCCAAACTGTTCCGGGAGGTTGTGATTTTTGCTCCGGAAGGCGTGATTTACCCCTCTCCCCACGCTCAACGACTTCTCGCGCTGACGATCCGACGCCCCCCCCCCCCGCTCAACAACTTTCTTCGCCGCTGACGACCCGACATCACCCTCCCCCTTCCCCCCGGTCAACAATTTTTCGCTGACAAACGGAACGAAATTCCCCCCCAAACTCGAAACCTAGATCCGCTATTGCTCTCGCCGCCAGGGCTACGCCCATCATACACACGTAACGTGACCAGTGTATATTTAAGTGTTTTGTTAAGGACGGCAGAGCAGCACTGGCTCGCGTCTCGCTGTCAGAGATTGATGAGAGGCTTAGCAAAAGGCGATAAACCCGTTTGTCAGTGAATAGGGCGTCTGTGCGGGGAGAGATACCCCACGCATTTAGTCGACCCCGCTCGCTGTCCGCGTCGAGAGGGCTGCACCCGGCCACTGTCACAAACGACAATACTGGTTAGAACCGGCTATCACCAGTATCTAACTAGCGTCGGAAGCGACCTTTGGCCGGGGTATAGAACGGCCCTCTGACCGGCAGTGAAGTGAGGTAGGTAAGCCAGTTCGGAGCTGGACCCCGCCGCGACAACATCTCGCCTCTCTGCTGCCCCCGCCACTTTGCCACTCTGCCAAATACTCTAATTTCTGGCGATGCTCTAATTGCTGGCGATGCTCTAATTGCTGGCGATACTCTAACTTTTGGTGACACTCTGTTTCTGGACTGCCACGACTGACTCTCTGTTGGCAATTTGAACCGGAGTTGGCCTCTGTGTGTGAAGTGTCATCGTACTCCGCCATCACTGCTTATGCGTCTGGAATATCATCTCTGCCGTCCACCTCTGGTCTTTGCTGAAGCTTGAGGCAGCTGACATCACATTCACCTACAGCCTCAGACAATAGCAGGCCGTTACAACGCGCCGCGTCAAGGATGTCGTAAAATGTCGTCCTGCTATAGCTGAATAACGGCTGTACAGATTAACCCGCGACTTACGGGGGGGGGGGGGCATTTCCCCCCCTCCAGTTAGTTTGCAATCAATCCTAATCGAACACTGGTATCGTCACCAAACCTGCAGTACCCACATGTTGGCAAAATTAAAAATATGAGGCTATGATAGGTCAACCGGAAATGACATCAGTGACGTCATGTTCTTCGGTTTTTGTTGCAAAATACTGGTTTGCAGAAAACGCTGTCAAAGGTACGATGTTTGGGATAAACTAAATTGTCTTAAATCAAATTACTGACAATAGACGGGGCTATCAAACTGCGATCTCGGATTTGTGAGTTTTTTTAATTCAAAATGTTGAGAAATCCAAATACAATTTTTTGTTTTTACAAAATTTTCAAGAAAAAATCAGAATTATCTAAAAACTGGAATATATGTGATCGAGACGTTTGCGGTGAATATGTGTACCAAATTTGAAGTTGATATCTTCAAAAATGACTGAGTTATGACCTTTAAATGACAAAAATCGACCACCTCTCACAGCATTACTATGCATAAAAAACATTTCCATTTTTGCTGTTTACTTCTATTTAAATGGAACAAACAAGGTTCTAAGGTCATTTTTCGCGTTCTAGACGAGAAAAAAAACCATAAACATGTGTTACAACGCCTAATGATCGTAATCTGCAGTTTGACCTCGTGACCTAGGATGACCTTGACCTGACCCAATGTCATAAACAGCTTAGAAAGGTATTTAGAAGTAGCAGACACAATCATACCGATTTATCGACAGCTTATGCGTTTAATATTGTAACGGCCAGACTGTGTTATACCCTATTTTCAGCTGTGCATCAGGTACACCAATTTTTCATTTTTTACAATGACTTTCTGCAGTCTGCAGTACGCAGTCTGCTCATGCCGCGCTGTGCCGCGCCGTGCCGAGCCGCGCCGGGCCGCGAGCCGCCGCCAGACGCCCATCAACAATAAACACCCTCCACGGGTGACGACGCATAGAACGCAGACCACCGCATCACGAGACCTGCTCTGCATAACTTCCTGGAGGTGGAGCTAAAATCTAGCCAATCATGTGTTATTACGTATAGTGCAATTCCTAATGAGTAACCTATCGTGTGCCTCTACGTGTAGTCCAAAATGTGTGTAGCCAATCACCGCGATGTGCCGGACGGAGCCGAGGTTAGCTCGGCTCAGTCGCAGCGAGGGAGGGCAGATTCCGGACAGCACCCGACCAAGCAAGACTGCTGCTCCGCTTCTCACTGTTTCGTTTACTGTGTAAATATTACTTCTCTCAACTGGACTTCTCTCTGACTGCGACTGCCGAAGGCCGCGCCCCGCTTGGGCACCGAGAAACCGGCCTGCTACAATATCGCAATTTTGCGCGACAATTCCATCCATCGAGACCTTTTGACACGGTCAAACATTGTATACTTGACCTGACCTGTGAAGTCATCAGTGACCCATAGGTCAATAATATTATGTTTCCCTCGACACATTTCCCAGGGCTATCGAATGCCGTTTTAATTTTTGTATTCGGTCCAGCAGTTCCGGAGATCCGAGGGGGGGCGGGGGCAAAAAATAGCAAGTCGCGTTATGAAATATACCCCAGTAACTCACGGGTTGAGCGATAGACCGATTTGTGACCAATTCGTTACCACGTTCCCATTGGGAAAGCATGTGACAATTGGTGCTCATTTGTGACCACGCGGAGATATTTTGGAGATATTTTTCAGCTGGCAGCTGCACTAGGGATTTGCCAATGTGTATGCATTGTGAGTTGGTTCTTTCAATGGGAAGCATGAGACTGAGGGTGTCGAAAGTGGGAGCAAGGGCGGATCTATATTTTGTGTTGTTGTGAGCGGGGTGGGGGGATTCCAGTGGCGTATTTCCACGAAACGTTGTTGGGGGCGCGGGGAGGGGGGTAGCGGACAGTCAGCCTTCAACGAAATGTTGTTGACCTGGGGGGGGGGGGGGGGGCGAATAGCAGGCCGTCAGCCATCAGCGAGAAGTTTTGCGCGGTATGGGGGAGGCTTTGAAGTTAGACAGATTATAGGGATTTATACAGACTAGATTCGTAGGGCGAGCCGGTCAGCCGGATAATTACGGACATTTGGGATGAGGCCAAACACGGTTTCAGGGCCTTTGAAGGACACATGGTCCCTTTTCCCCCTCCCTTGGATCCGCCATTGAGCGAGAGGAATGGGGGAAGAAAACGAGGACCCCATAACGGGGCCGGCGGGGCACCTGATACGCAGCGCCGCGACAAGAGGCATAGGCGCCGCCCGGCGCGGGGAAGGGACGGGGAGAGGTGCCGGCGCCGCGCGGCCGCTGCCGGCGGCGGTGGCTGGCTCGCGATATCTCCGCGCGACGGGCGGTGTGTCGGCAGGGCTCAGCCCTCGGCCAGGGTTAAGCGCAGTACCCACCGGGCGAGCCGCTGCGGCAGGCGTCTTCTGTTTCTCGTCGGGGGCGGCGTCAGGGATTGAGACACGAGGCCAGTTGGACCGCAGCAGAAACGCTGTCGTGTGTGTGTCATGCACGGGTTCTGGCCGTAGGAAGGGCGATCAGAATGGCACTTAAAATTTGCCACTTGATGCCTGAAATCTGTCGCTCACGGTCATGACCGAGTTACTGAAAAATAGATCCCTGGATATGGTATAATATATAAATAACATGGATATGGTGCAATATTATGAATATGGTGCAATATTATGAATATGGTGCAATATTATGAATATGGTGCAATATTATGAACATGGTGCAATATTATGAACATGGTGCAATACTATGAACATGGTTAATATGAATATGGTGCAATATTATGAATATGGTGCAATATTATGAATATGGTGCAATATTATGAATATGGTGCAATATTATGAATATGGTGCAATATTATGAATATGGTGCAATACTATGAATATGGTTAATATGAATATGGTGCAATATTATGAATATGGTGCAATATTATGAATATGGTGCAATATTATGAATATGGTGCAATATTATGAATATTGTGCAATATTATGAATATGGTTTAATATTATGAAAACGGTGCAATATTATTAATATGGTGCAATATTATGCATATGGTACAATATTATGCATATGGTACAATAGTATGAATATAATATGATGAATTATGACACCCCTGACGCGGCATGTGCCATGCGCCATGATGACCCCTCACGTGAGACCAAACAATGTCAATAACTTAACCCTATTTGTAACAGGCTCCTGGCTACCCCTATTTGTTACAGGGGGGGGGGATTCCGCCGCCCCCCCCCCGGAGATCTCGAGATCTACCTGTCCGATTTTGACAAATGAAACGGCGTTTGGTTCCTCTCAACACGATCTACATTTATAAATACAAAAATCTAAATTTTTGATAGGGGGGCAACAGGGGGGCAAAAACCAAAATTTTAGTGGTATTTTTGATCCAACACACAATTAATACGAATCGATGGAGATTGAATTGGAAATTGATAAGACAGTGGCGTTTGAAAATTCAAAAATCATAGGCGTGTGCAGGTCACTCAATATGGGGGTGAAGTAAATGCGTAATAAAACCATTTGTGTTTTTTTTAATAAATGAAATGGTATGCGATTGTGACATTAGAAAAAAACAGTTAAAAATCATATTTTTTGCCATAGGCGGTACCAGGTTAGTGAAAAATTGGGATCAAATTGGGAAAAATATTAACCGCAGACAAATTGCTACCCAGCACCATAAATATGTTACTGATCGTAGATAGTTCCTTTTTGCAAGTTGTATTTCATCATAGGCGTATCCAGGATCCAAACTGGGGCGGCTCAATACCTTTTGATGAGTATATTATCCGCTATGATACTAACTGGTCAACAGTGACTATTTCACTTACAACTTCAATTAACATTGCTTACCCCCCTTTTACCCTACCTGGACTCGCCTATTATCTTACAATCGTTCGTAGAGTAGCCTGTGGTGCGTGTTTCATCCGAAAACTACAGTATGTTATGTCATTGTATGCCCATGCCTTGCCCATGCCTCTCAGTTTCCTTGCAATAATATGACCCCCTTTCTTCCATTCCTGAGCGCGCCTCTGCAAAAAATGACTTTATTCACTTTCCTGGCCCCATATGTGCATATATAATTATAAGCTAACCATCTATTGCGCCGTTATCGCTGGCATATCGTCATCACCAAGCCAGTCACTCCCCTTTTCATGTGCCTGAACACACCCCTGAAACTCTATATGTAACAAATTATGCAAATAATGGAAGCAGAAGCTATCTTTTACATCTTGATAACTATAAATTCCCCTTACATTGCTCTATTTGCTTCCCGCCAAGCATTGAATACTTTCTGGAACCCCCCCCCCCCCCCTTTGCAAGCCCCTGAAACCGCCTCTGCCATAAAATTTTAATGATATTTCATTAACATCAACTAATTTTCACTTGTTGCAATCACCGTGAACCGATGTAACTCCTTCATACTTGAGGCAGTTACGAAGAAACCGTGAAGATCACATTTCCGTATTATCGCCAAATATCGCCTCCGAACCCACCCAAAACTGTACCCTGGAACCGCCTCTGCTCAGGTTAAGAACTCAAAATTTTGACTCCAAATGCGGTATTCAATTCTATGAAAAGTCCCAAAATTTCATGGGCTTGCTCCCAACCGTTCTGGAGATATCTGCGAAAAACATGAGGGGGGGGGGGGCGGAATCCGCCCCCCCGTTACAAATAGGGTTAATTTATGGAATGGGGCCATCAGACGGCAAAGACCGCTTGTCAATCAGATTGGGGATTACAAAGATATAAGCTCCTTAAAAGCGTTATGGTCGGTCGTTCATACGTGATAAAAATCCCGCATTCCGCGAGGAATCGCGAGCGCTTCGAGCTCGCTCGTAAATATGGTACAATATGTCAAACATATGCAATATGTCAAGAGCAGGACCAGCAGGGCTCATGAGTCCCAAACACTTGATAGCCTGACTGCCTGCTCAATCTGGGGGCAACATGACCCTTCCGCTCCCCAGGATTTTCATTTGAGGGGGGGGGGGGGGATTTTGGGTACCCTGCGCCCCGCAATCCGCCGCCCCTGCCCCTGAGCATGTCGGCAGGGCGACAAAGCAGCCAGTGCAGTCCCTGGCCAGGTCGGAAGGGCCTAGGCCGAATGGGCCCCTTGACACACAAGAGGGGCTTCTTGGAAGGTCAGAGGAGTCTCTGGTGAGACCGGAAGGGTCAAAGCACGTAGAGATCCCAGATGAAGATTAAATACAAAGAGGACTTACTCCACAATACAAATATTAAAAGCGTTGCTTTCGGGTATATTGTAACACCCTTCGTCAGGGTGCTACAATATACCCGAAAGATCCGATTTTATTTTTCCTGTAGAGTAAGCCCTCTTTGTAATATATATACATATACATATACATATACATATACATATACATATACATATACATATACATATACATATACATATATACATATATATATATATATATATATATATATATATATATATATATATATATATATATATATATATATATATATATATATATATATATATATATATATATATATATATATATATATATATATATATATATATATATATATATATATATATATATATATATATATATATATATATATATATATATATATATATATATATATATATATATATATATATATATATATATATATATATATATATATATATATATATATATATATATATATATATATATATATATATATATATATATATATATATATATATATATATATCACCCACTCCACATGTCTTTTCGCTTCGCGGATCCCAGATGAGTCCCTGAACAGGTCGCAAGGGCGTAGAAAAGGTCAGAGGGGCCCCTATACGATCTGAAGGGACCTTGGGCCTTTCAACAGTAGGAATACATTTGTATAGGGAATAAAACTCAATTTTCGCAACGCTCCGCGGCGCAATTGAACTACAAATTCAATTATATGCGGGTTAGGAAAAAAATCGGTCAGTTTCTGGGCGCATTTATGTGTTATGTTGCTACTATCCTATATTATTGGGCAAAATAGTTCAGTTTAGCACGTTTTCCCCGCACTTTTAAACGCACAACATAGCAATTTTAGAGGTCCGCACCATGCGCAATGCGACGCATTGATGAGAAAGCAACCCAGGGCATAATACTCAAAATTTTCGCGCCGCTCCGCGGCGCAATTTGTTTAAGAGTTCCAGGTCTTGAGCGTAAAAAATATTCCAAGTTGGTATAGCTTATTCCAAATTCGCGTCGCTGGTTCCAAAGTTGATGTGGCAGTTTGCTAACTCCAGCTCCTAAACGTTGGTATGGCCCATGCCATACCTGCCATACTGCATTTTCCAGCCTTGCAACGTGCCTTTTCATGAGTGTTTTTTTTTTGGGGGGGGGGGGCGGGGGGCCTTTCAACGCTTGGGAAGGGGCCCTTTCAACGCTCGGGAAGGGGCCCTTTCGAGGCGCCGCCCCTCCCCCTGGACGAAATCCTGGCTACGTGCCTGGTGAGGGGTGTGCAATGTGTTTTGGACAAAACACTTTGCATTCCCCTCACGCGGCACGGCATGTCAGGATCGGCATGGCATGTCGATCTATACTTCGGAATAGGCGGCCGGGGCCGGGGTACTAGTGCATTTGCAATGGAGGTCCACTGTCAGCACAATGGATTTCACTGTTTTGGGACCCCCCTATCTAACTAAAAAACGAAAAAGGCTAGAAAGACGCGAGAGAAAAGACTTTCAAAATCTCTCGACAAACACATTGGAAGGTACTCCAGATCTTTTTCTTCAAGTCAATATTGAGGTCACCAGAGGTCACCAAACGTCAGATTTTCAAGTTTTAGGACTTCGCTCCAGAAACCCCCAGATATAACAGGAACTATGATAGCTAGGAACAATCGGAAACAGCTCTTGCAAAATGCATTCGCTAAGGTCTCCTCAAATTTGAGCTCACGTCATTAGTTTAGGCTATCAAATGTCAAAAAGGTTATGTAAAAAAGTTTATCACGAATAGCTTTTTACCTAATAACGACAAGGCAACAATATTGACACCATTGTGCTTGTCTCGTCAAGACGCTTCAACTCATATTAGTGTTAACCAGGTCAGGTCATCTTACAAATGTGACCTTTTGAAGGTCAAGTGGTGTTAACCCAAGTAGGTCATGTTGCATATGGGAAGACGTGCCGCGACGAGGTAAACACATTGGTGTCTGTTTCACTTCTCTATCGTCATTATGTCGAGAGTTATTGACATTGACACACTGCACAAAAATGTCACCTAGGTCATCAAGAATGTCCTATAATAGCGTAAGGAATTAGCGTATAATAGCGTAAGGAATCCAGAAGGAATTAGACTGCTATCTTACGTCTCCTTAGAATAGGAAGCATTTAAATATTTCCCTAGACTTATAATGGAGAAGTCACGAAATTAAACCGACCTTAGGTCGCTGATATTCAAAATCCAAGATAAACTAATTATATATACAGGGGTGGTAAGTGTTTTGAGTGGCCCCGACCAAAAGTGTCGCATACAAAAATGACCTCAGCACAGCTGGGGTCATTTTCTTACTTCACATGAATACCCTAACACCTGGCTGCATGCTCACATCATCCCTTTATTTTAACCAGCGCCGTTCCGGGGGGCGGGGGGGGGGGGGCGGGGATTAGACAATAGACACCCCCTCAGATTTCTCGCGGATAGCGGGAAAACGGCGAAGCGCAGCGCCGCCATTTTTGGCACAGCTGTTTGTGCATAAATTGTCCATATTATGTTTAAAAAAAACAATTATCGGGTCATATTGGTCACCAGACCAGGTCACGTGACCCCACCTCCCAAAAAACTGTGGTCGTACTACAGTCACAGTTTTGGGCTGATCGGTTTTACACTTACAGCATTTCATAAGGTCACATATATCTACAATTCGTGTATCTTGGATTTTGAATATTAGCGACCTAAGGTCAGTTTAATTTCATGACTTACACATTGTAAGTCTAAGGGGAAATATTAAAATGCTTCGTATTCTAAGGAGTCGCAAAATAGCAGTCTTATTCCTTTTGGATCATGTTAATATATAACATTATTGATGACCTATGTGCTATTTTTGTTTTGTACAGGGTCATTGAACAAAAATCCCCCCCCCCCTGGTCAACACTAAAATGAGGAAGCGTTTTGACGAGACAAGCACGATGGCGTCAAAATTATGGCCTTGTCATTATTAGGTAAAAAGCTATTCGTGATAACTTTTTTTAAAAGCCTTTGACATTTGATGAGCTCTGAAGCCTAAACTTTTGACCTGAGATCAAATTTGAGAACACCTCGGCGATTGCATTTTTCAAGAGCTTTCCATTGGTATTTACGTTTGTTCCTAGCTATCATTGTTCCTGTGATATCTAGGGGTTTCTGGAGCGAAGTCCTACAACTTGAAAATCTGACCTTTGATGACCTCTGGTGACCTCATTATTGATTTCAGGAAAAGCATCTAAAGTACCTTCGAATCTGCTTGTCCGAAGCTTTTGAACGTTTTTTTCTGAGTTTTTATAGCTCTTTTAGTATTAGAGTTAAAGGGGTGGGGTCCCAGGACAGCAAAATACACTGTCCTGACAGTAGACCTCCATTGAAAATGCACTAGCACCCCGGCCCGCCCCCTGGGAAATCGACTGTCCGGATTTCCCGCGCCTTGCCGGGGTGGGGCTTTTAGTCGCACCCCCCTCCTAAGGTTTTTCGAGTATAGCAAAAACGGCTGTGTGCAGCGCTGCTATTTTTGGCACAGCTGTTAAGACATCAATTGCCCACATATTGTAAAATTCTTGACCACAAGTCATCTCAAGTCAGGTCACCAGGCCAGGTCACGTGACCCCACCTCCTAAAAAGTGTGCGGTCGTACCACAGCCACAGTTTTTGGCCGATCGATTTGGAACTTACAGGGTTTCATAAGGGTAATAGTACCTACAATTCATTTATCTCCGATTTCTTTTTATATCGGTGACCTAAGGTCGGGTCAATTTCGTGACCTCCCTATTATAAGCCAATGGGGAATTATTAGAATGCTCGCTATTCTGAGGATACGCATGATATCAGCCCAATTCCTTCTGGATCATGTTATTATAGGCCATTCTTGAAGACCCAGGTGCATTTTTGGTTCAGTGACCCCACGTGTTGAATCTATCGTCCGGATTTTTGTTTCGTCGGATTTTTTGTTTTAATGTAATTTATTATTGGCAATCAAGAGCTGAAACGCAACCACGAATAAAAAAGTAAATGTATGTACATACTGACGTGATGAATATGATGATTAAGTGAATAATACATAATGTGCACACTAAGACTATGCGGGTGTCCAGTGTCCACCATTCGCCACCACGCCGGCACTGGGCCACCACCATCACGTGACCACAAATGCTGTGACCCGGCCAAGGTCATCCCGGTACAGACGACCGCGCGGCGCGCAGTCCGTGACGTCACTCCAGTGGTCACCGATCGGGCTGGGCCGGCCAGACGTCTGCCGGTCTCGTTGCCTCGGGCGATGGCCGCGTCTCCGGCGCCAGGGTTGGCGGCTCCCGGTGTGCACTCAGTCGAGTTTGCCGTTCAAGTTGCGTGCGCTTGTTGAAAACTTGCTGACTTTGCCATTGGTAGTTGGTTTCAGATCCAAAACAATGGCCTGATAAACTTGCGGTATTGGCCAGCACCGGTCCGAGCGATAGCAAGTACAATTAAACAATGCAAGTAGTAGTATTGTAATGACTTTTTCTGACTCACATACCATTGTTCAGATGTATAGTGACTGCGAAAACTTCTCGTCACTTGCACTCACTTCACTCGCATCTTGGAATCAGACACAATCACTCACACGGGTAAGGATGAGGCGTGAGCCTCCCCGCGCACCGTCGCACGTCCGTACCAGGCGCAGGTCGACTGATACATATATCTACCAGGGGTGGTAAAGTGTTCAGTTCTTATGGATAAAGTCGGCGACAAAATACTCCTCATGAAGTACTCGGGGGTCAAAATGCCAGCAAAAATCATTACTATATCATGTCCGTCAAAATTTACTAAGCGATCATGTCCTTAGAAATACTGATCGTCAAAACCACTTCAGATGTATTATTCACTTACTTAACATATTCATCGCGTCAGTATGTATGTACATTTACTTTTTTATTCGCAGTTTCGTTTCAGCTCTTGATTGCCAATAATAATAAATTACATTAAAACAAAAAATCTGACGAAACAAAAATCCGGACGATAGATTCAACACGTGGGGTCACTGAACCAAAAATGCACCCGAGTCTTCAAAAATGGCCTATAATAACATGATCCAGAAGGAATTGGGCTGATATCCTGCGTATCCTCAGAATAGCGAGCATTCTAATATTTCCCCATCGACTTATAATAGGGAGGTCACGAAATTGACCCGACCTTAGGTCACCGATATAAAAAAAAATCAGATAAATTAATTGTAGGTACTATTACCCTTATGAAACCCCGTTACCCTTATGAAACCCTGTAAGTACCAAATCGACCGGCTAAAAACTGTGGCTGTGGTACGACCGCACACTTTTTTTTTGGAGGTGGGGTCACGTGACCTGGCCTGGTGACCTGACTTGAGATGACTTTGTCAAGAATTTTACAATATGTGGGCAATTGATGTCTTAACAGCAGTGCCAAAAATAGCGGCGCTGCGCACAGCCGTTTTTGCTATACTCGAAAAACCTTAGGAGGGGGGGGGGGGGGCGACTAAACGCCCCACCCCCGGCAAGGCGCGGGAAATTCGGACAGTCGATTTTCCAGGGGGCGGGCCGGGGTACTAGTGCATTTTCAATGGAGGTCTACTGTCAGGGCAGTGTATTTTACTGTCCTGGGACCCCACCCCTTTAACTCTAATACTAAAAGAGCTATAAAAACGCAGAAAAAAACGTTCAAAAGCTTCGGACAAGCAGATTCGAAGGTACTTTAGATGTTTTTCCTGAAATAAATATTGAGGTCACCAGAGGTCATCAAAGGTCAGATTTTCAAGTTGTAGGACTTCGCTCCAGAAACCCCCAGATATCACAGGAACAATGATAGCTAGGAACAAACGTAAAGAGCAATGGAAAGCTCTTGCAAAAATGCAATCGCCGAGGTGTTCTCAAATTTGAGCTCAGGTCAAAAGTTTGGGCTTCAGAGCTCATCAAATGTCAAAAAGGCTTTATTTTTTTTAAATCACGAATAGCTTTTTACCTAATAACGACAAGGCCATAATTTTGACGCCATCGTGCTTGTCTCGTCAACACGCTTTTCCTCATTTTAGTGTTGACCAGGGGCGGATTTTTGTTCAGTGACCCGGTAGGGGTCACGGAACAAAAATGGCACATAGGTCATCAATAATGTTATATATTAACATGATCCAAAAGGAATTAGACTGCTATGAGTCTCCCTAGAATAGGAATCATTTTGATATTTCCCCAAAAAAATTATCAGGTCATATTGGTCACCAGACCAGGTCACGTGACCCCACCTCCCAAAAAAACTGGTCGTACCACAGTCACAGTTTTGGGCTGATCGGTTTTACACTTACAGGATTTCATAAGGTCACATATATCTACAATTCGCGTATCTTGGATTTTGAATATCAGCGACCTAAGGTCAGTTTAATTTCGTGACCTATCCCTTACAATGGGTAGGTCACGAAATTAAACTGACCTTAGGTCGCTGATATTCAAAATCCAAGATACGCGAATTGTAGATATATGTGACCTTATGAAATCTTGTAAGTGTAAAACCGATCAGCCCAAAACTGTGACTGTGGTACGACCAGTTTTTTTTGGGAGGTGGGGTCACGTGACCTGGTCTGGTGACCAATATGACCTGATAATTTTTTAAAAACATAATATGGACAATTTATGCACAAACAGCAGTGCCAAAAATGGCGGCGCTGCGCTTCGCCGTTTTCCCGCTATCCGCGAAAAATCTGAGGGGGTGTCTATTGTCTAATCCCCCCCCCCCCCCGGAACGGCGCTGGTTAAAATACAGGGATGATGTGAGCATGCAGCCAGGTGTTAGGGTATTCATGTGAAGTAAGAAAATGACCCCAGCTGTGCTGAGGTCATTTTTGTATGCGACACTTTTGGTCGGGGCCACTCAAAACACTTTTACCACCCCTGTATATACAATTAGTTTATCTTGGATTTTTAATATCAGCGACCTAAGGTCGGTTTAATTTCGTGACTTCCCCATTATAAGTCTAGGGAAATATTCAAATGCTTCCTATTCTAAGGAGACGTAAGATAGCAGTCTAATTCCTTCTGGATTACGCTATTATAGGACATTCTTGATGACTAGGTGCCATTTTTGTTCAGTGTGTCAATGTCAATAACTCCCGACATAATGACGATAGAGAAGTGAAACAGACACCAATGTGTTTACCTCGTCGCGGCACGTCTTCCCATATGCAACATGACCTACTTGGGTTAACACCACTTGACCTTGACCTGGTCACATTTGTAAGATGACCTGACCTGGTCAACACTAATGAGTTGAAGCGTCTTGACGAGACGAGCACGATGGTGTCAACATTGTTGCCTTGTCGTTATTAGGTAAAAAGCTATTCGTGATACACTTTTTTAAATAACCTTTTTGACATTTGACGAGCTCTATAGCCTAAACTAATGACTAGCTCAAATTCGAGGAGACCTTAGCGATTGCATCTTGCAATAGCCGTTTCCGATTGTTCTTAGCTATCATAGTTCCTGTGATATCTGGGGGTTTCTGGAGCGAAGTCCTAAAACTTGAAAATCTGACGTTTGGTGACCTCTGGTGACCTCAATATCGACTTGAAGAAAAATATCTGGAGTACCTTCCAATGTGCTTGTCGAGATTTTGGACGTTTTTTTTTCTAGAGTCTTTCTAGCCTTTTTCGTTTTTTAGTTAGAGGTGGAGGGGGGGGGGGGGGGAAGGGGGTCGCAAAACAGTGAAATCCATTGTCCTGACAGTGGACCTCCATTGCAAATGCACTAGTACCCCGGCCCCGGCCGCCTATTCCGAAGTATAGATCGACATGCCATGTCCGCCAGATTCTGGAAGCTAATATCTCTGCAACCGCACGTCAGATTGACAAGCGGGCTTCTTTGCTGAGTATCTCCATCTAACCTACCCTGTTTGAGACCAGTGCCGACTCACGTGTGTGACTACCACTGCGCGTGCCGCGTGCAGCGTGAGGGGAATGCAAAGTGTTTTGTCCAAAACACTTGCACACCCCTCACGTAATTTAAATTTGAATACAGGTCGACCGAGCTCGAAATTGGATACGGCTCTGGCCTTGGGTTCAGCGGATTGCACGGTGATACGATGCAGACCCGCCAGAACAGCGTTGCCGAGTGAGCTGTGCGGAGGTGCCGGTGGAGTGTTGACAGCAGTGACCGTCTCCCAAACAAGGTAAACCAGATGAACATGACGAGGTGGTTACGAGGCAGTGACGAGTTGGTTAATGGTAATGCATTATTATGTCATCTAAATGAATGAATGTATGCATGAATGGTGAATACATTGGACCAGACTAGGCTTAATTCTCCGCACTGTCATTTGAAGGTGATGAACATTATAATTTCATCTTAGCGACATATTTTTGGGGAGGGGTTCTTCAATATCTCAAATTATGGTAAGCACCATGAAATACCGAGATGAAATTTGAGGATGCTAACTATGGTGCAATCGGTACCATATTCATAACTTGTTACGATTCATCAAGTGTTTGGGACTCATGAGCCCTGCTGGTCCTGCTCTTGACATATTGCATATGTTTGACATATTGTACCATATTTACGAGCGAGCTCGAAGCGCTCGCGATTCCTCGCGGAATGCGGGATTTTTATCACGTATAAACGACCGACCATAACGCTTTTAAGGAGCTTATATCTTTGTAATCCCCAATCTGATTGACAAGCGGTCTTTGCCGTCTGATGGCCCCACTCCATAAATTATGTTATCGACATGTTTCGTCTCACGTGAGGGGTCAGCATGGCACGTGGCACGTGCCATGCTGATGTCAGGGGCGTCATAATTCATCATATTATATTCATACTATTGCACCATATGCATAATATTGCACCATATTCATAATATTGCACCATATTCATAATATTGCACCATATTCATAATATTGCACCATATGTATTCATAATATTGCACCATATCCATGTTATATATTATACCATATCCAGGAGTTTATTTTTCAGTAACTCTGTCATGACCGTGAGCGACAGATTTCAGGCATCAAGTGGCAAATTTTAAGTACCATTCTGAGCGCCCTTCCTACGGCCAGAACCCGTGCATGACACAAAAACGACAACATTTCTGCCGCGGTCCAACTGCGCCCCGTGTCTCAATCCCTGACGCCGCCCCCGACGAGAAACAGAAGACGCCTGCCGCAGCGGCTCGCCCGGTGGGTACTGCGCTTAACCCTGGCCGAGGGCTGAGCCCTGCCGACACACCGCCCGTCGCGCGGAGATATCGCGAGCCAGCCACCGCCGCCGGCAGCGGCCGCGCGGCGCCGGCACCCCTCCCCGTCCCCTCCCCCGCGCCGGGCGGCGCCTATGCCTCTTATCGCGGCGCTGCGTGCCACGTGCCCCGCCGGCCCCGTTATGGGGTTCCTCGTTTTGCCTCCCCCATCCCTCTCGCTCAAGGGCGGATCCAAGGGAGGGGGCAAAGGGACCATGTGTCCTCCAAAGGCCCTGAAACCGTGTTTGGCCTCATCTCAAACGTCCGTAATTAGTGGCGGGCGGCTGACCGGCTCGCCCTACGAATCTAGTCTGTCTAAATCCATATAATCTGTCGAACTTCAAAGCCTCCCCCTACCGCGCAAAACTTCTCGCTGATGGCTGACTGCCTGCTATTCGCCCCCCCCCCCCCCCCCCCCAGGTCAACAACATTTCGCTTAAGGCTGACGGTCCGCTACCCCCCTCCCCGCGCCCCCAACAACGTTTCGTAGAAATACGCCACTGGAATCCCCCCACCCCGCTCACAACAACACAAAATATAGATCCGCCCTTGCTCCCACTTTCGACACCCTCAGTTATGTCTCATGCTTCCCATTGAAAGAACCAACTCACAATGCATACACATTGGCAAATCCCTAGTGCAGCTGCCAGCTGAAAAATATCTCCAAAATATCTCCGCGCTGTCACAAACTAGTACCAATTGTCACATGCTTTCCCAATGGGAACGTGGTAACAAATTGGTCACAAATCGGTCTATCGCTTAACCCGTGAGTTACTGGGGTATATTTCATAACGCGACTTACTGGGGGGGGGGGGGGGCTATTTTTTGCCCCCCCCCCCCTAGGATCTCCGGAACTACTGGACCAAATGTAAAAAAATAAAACGGCATTCGATAGCCCTGGGAAATTTATCGAGGGAAACATAATATTGTTGACCTCATGGTCACCGATGACGTCACAGGTCAGGTCAAGTACACAATGTTTGACCGTGTCAAAAGGTCTCGACGGATGGAATTGTCGCGCAAAATTGTGATATTAAACGCATAAGCTGTTGATAAATCGGTATAATTCGTGTGTTTGACACTTATAAGTACCTTTCTAAGCTGCTTATGACCTTGGGTCAGGTCAAGGTCATCCGAGATCACGAGGTCAAACTGCAGATTACGATCATTAGGCGTTTTAACATATGTTTATGGGTTTGTTGTTAGTCTAGAACGCGAAAAATGACCTTAGAACATTGTTTGTTCCATAAAATAGAAGTAAAAAGCAAACATGGAAATGCGTTTTTTTATGCATAGTAATGCTTTGAGAGGTGGTCGATTTTTGTCATTTAAAGGTCATAACTCGGTTGTTTTTGAAGAAATAGACTTCAAATTTCGTACACATTCACCGCACACGTCTCGATCACATATCACGTTCGATCACGGTTTTTGGATGATTTTGATTTTTTCTTGAGAAGTTTGTAAATACAAAAACAAAATGTATTTGGATTTCTCAACATTTTTAATTTTAAAAAAATTCGAAAATCCGAGGAAACTGTTTGATAGCGCGGTCTATTTTAAGTAATTGTATTTAAGACAATTGAGTTTATCTCAAACATCATACCTTTGACAGCGTTTTCTGCAAACCATTATTTTGCAACAAAAGCCGAAGAACATGACGTCACTCCGACGTCATTTCCGGTTGACCTATCATAGCCTCATATTTTTAATTTTGCCAACATGTGGGTACTGCAGGTTTGGTGACGATACCAGTGTTAGTTTAGGATTTATTGCAAAATAACGGGAGGGGGGGGGGAAATAGCACCCCCCCAGTAAGTCGCGGGTCAATCGGTACAGCCGTTTCTCAGCTATAGCAGGATAACGTGTTATGACATCCCTGACGCGGCGCGTTGTAACGGACTGATATCTTCTGAGGCTGTAGGTGAATGATGTCAGCTGCCTCAAGCTTCGGCAAAGACCAGAGGTGGACGGCAGAGATGATATTCCAGACGCATAAGCAGTGATGGCGGAGTACGATGACACTTCACACAGAGGCCAACTCCGGTTCAAGTTGCCAACAGAGAGTCAGTCGTGGCAGTCCAGAAACAGAGTATCGCCAAAAGTTAGAGTATCGCCAGCAATTAGAGTATCGCCAGAAATTAGAGTATCGCCAGATGATGATTGGGGTTTAGGGGCGCTCAGACAACGAAGGTCACATGGCGCCCATGACCGATTTCAACTAGCTATCAATTTGAATATACAACGGAGAGGCCAGAGTATCGCCAGAAGTTGAGTATTTGGCAGAGTGGCAAAGTGGCGGAGGCAGCAGAGAGGCGAGATGTTGTCGCGGCGGGGTCCAGCTCCGAACTGGCTTACCTACCTCACTTCACTGCCGGTCAGAGGGCCGTTCTATACCTCGGCCAAAGGTCGCTTCCGACGGTGGTTAGATACTGGCGATAGCCGGTTCTAACCAGTATTGTCGTTTGCGACAGTGGCCGGGTGCAGCCCTCTCGACGCGGACAGCGAGCGAGGTCGACAAAATGCGTGGGTTATCTCTCCCCGCACAGGAATGGGAAAGGGACAGGAACGGGACGGAACGGGACGGAACGGGACGGAACGGGACGGAACGGGACGGAACGGGACGGAACGGGACGGAACGGGACGGAACGGGACGGAACGGGACGGAACAGGACGGAACGGGAACGGGACGGGAACGGGACGGAATCAGGACGGGGACGGGGACGGGGACGGGGACGGGGACGGGGACGGGGACGGGGACGGGGACGGGGACTGACAGCCAGTTGTATCGCCTTTTGCTAAGCCTATCATCAATCTGACAGCGAGACGCGAGCCAGTGCTGCTCTCTGCCGTCCTTAACAAAACACTTAAATATACACTGGTCACGTTACACACACACACACACACACACACACACACACACACACACACACACACACACACACA
The DNA here is from genome assembly GCA_036785665.1 of Chirona hameri. NCBI lineage: Eukaryota > Metazoa > Arthropoda > Thecostraca > Balanomorpha > Balanidae > Chirona > Chirona hameri. The sequence continues at coordinate 53,344 of JAXIVJ010008335.1, forward strand.
CACACACACACACACACACACACACACACACACACACACACACACACACACACACACACACACACACACACACACACACACACACACACACACACACACACACACACACACACACACACACACACACACACACACACACACACACACACACACACACACACACACACACACACACACACACACACACACACACACACACACACACACACACACACACACACACACACACACACACACGCACACACACACACACACACACACACACACACACACACACACACACACACACACACACACACACACACACACACACACACACACACACACACTCACACACACACACACGCACACACACACACACACACACACACACACACACACACACACACACACACACACAACACACACACACACACACACACAAACACACACACACACACACACACACGCACACGCACACGCACACGCACACGCACACGCACATGCACACGCACACGCACACACATACACATACACATACACATACACATACACAATACACAATACACAATACACAATACACAATACACAATACAGTGAGAATGCAGCCAACATGCACGTTCCTCCCGGTTTTTGTCGCCTGGTTTCTTCGTTTGGCTGCCGATTGTTAAACTTAAGATAGCTATCTGTCACAAATTGAGCGATGTATCTTATGCCGACTGCCGTTGAGGAAATTGTCATCCGACTCAAACTATTTAAATTTTGGACCGGCAAAGCAGACCGTCCTTTGGCTGGGCTGGGTCACACTGGGCCACATTGGGCCACATTGGGCCATACTGGGCCACATTGGGCCACACTGGGCCACATTGGGTCACATTGGGTCACATTGGGCCACATTGGGCCACATTGGGCCACATTGGGCTACAATTGGGTCACATTGGGGCACATTGGGTCACATTGAGGCTACATTGGATCACATTGGGTCACACTGGGACACATTAGGTCACATTGGGACACAATTGGGTCACATTGGGGCTACATTGGGCCACAATTGGGGCACATTGGGCCACATTGGGCCACATTGGGCCTCATTGGGTCACACTGGGGACACATTAGGTCACATTGGGGACCCATTGGGCCACAAACCTTAATGAAATTGACAAAACACATGCAAAATAAACAGCATATGGAATAGAGGTGCAGAAAAATCTGAAATCTTTGGTCATAGCATTTAGCTGGCAAGTCACAGCTTTAGTCACAGCGTTGTTGAATGTTAACCCTATGGTGCTGGCCTGGCCAGTCACAGCTTCAGTCACGGCTGTGACTAGGTCTGGTCCCAGCGCTGGGACGCTGGGACCAGCATTTTGCAACTCTAATATGGAACCTTTAGAAAGCTCGAAAAATGAAAGGTATGTCCCCGCGACAAATATGACCTCCAAATAGTTTATAATATGCAGACATATTCACCATTTCTAGACCCCGGACCGCATTACTGACCTTCAAGAATCTGTCTTAGCCCTATATGAGCTGTTTCACTTTCCATTCATCGAAGCTATTTTTCAACTGATTGACATTTTCGGAATCAATGAATACTTGGGGAAGCGAGTTATTTATTTATGGCATTGTCATCATATTTTAAGGTATTCATATGGTGAATGCAGTGAGCGTGTGTGTGTGTGTGCTCTTGAATACAGCCGGAAATGGGGATCCGATCTGTGGTTGCTTAACCCTCGTCGGTGAAAAAAGCTCCCGTAGGGCTAGGTTAAAGCTAATAAACAATCAAGAATAAAAAGAGTAATCAGGCGTACTCCCCGGCTTGTTAAAATTCGGGTTGTGACCACGGACCCTGCATTTGGCGCTCGCTAGAAGAACTGACCTGAATTGATTCGTACAACCTCTCATGATTTTGAACATCTCAATCATATCTCTACGATATGAGCGGTGACTCAGATATGAAATATGTTAAACAGCTGCAGTTTTTTCTTCCATATGGTAGTGTCACCGACTTCAGGAATTAAGCGAGCGGCCCTTCTTTGCACTTTCCTATCCTTATCAGTTTCATAGACATGTGACTCCATACCACGTTTCGATATTCCAAGATTGGTCGTATAATTAATCTTATACAGTGTCAGAATCATGCTTTTATTTCTTGTTGAAAATGCCCTCTGAGTCAATTCTAGAACATGGTTGAACTTTCACAACTGTCGTTGTGTGGTGCTGAAATTAAGTTTAATATCAACTAAGACCCAAGATCACCCTTCCCCTCGGCGACAGCCATGACTGATTGCCCGAGCCGATAAAGCTGTACTTAAAAGTGGTCTACAAAGATGCATAACGTTGCACACAAGTGCAACTGCCACTTCTGACCAATACTTCATCATTCTCCAGATCAGTTTGCATTATATCATGGTAGTCTATGGTGTCTGCATGCCGTTATTTATTGGTATCATAGACATATTTCAATACTTCCATTCACTTCATTTTGCAAATAATTATGAATAATACAAAAAGCACAGGGGCCGAGCACAGCACCTTGCGAAATTCCACTTAACATATTGCATCATGAAGACACGCTCTGTTGACCAGCACTCTGTCATTCAAAAAGTATTTGATCCATGCAAGTACATTTCATTTGATGTCAACAACTTGAAGTTTGCCTTGTAATCTGTAATGGGGTACACAAACAGACGATTTTCGCAAATCCATATCAGCAACGTCTACTCATCCTCCTTCTTCGTCCAATATTGTTGTCCAATCTTCCCAGGTCCCAAAATATTGAGTAAC